>PVJS01027062.1:0-26483 GCA_004027185.1 Glis glis | reverse complement strand
GGGCATTCTACCTCCGCGCTATGCCCCCGGCCCTATTTTTTATACTTTATTTTGAAACCGGGTCTCACGAAGTTGCGGAGGGCCTAAGTAAAGAGAGAGAGAGAGAGAGAGAGACACACACACACACAGAGAGGGAGAGAGAGAGAGCTGAGGCTGGCCGCGAACCCGGATCCTCCGGTCTCTGCCTCCCAAAGTACTGGGATTACAAGCGTGTGCCACCACGCCCGGCGCATTCCAGCATCTCTTATATTGAACTTTGGAGCCTATATATGGCAACTGCATTAGCAGACAGGAAATATTGCATTTATGAAAAATGAACAAGAGACTCTTAAAAATAAAGACAGTAGAACTAGAAATATTTCTATTTCTGTACAATAAAGTTGATGATACCTTAGAGAAGGCAGAACAAAAAGAAAAAAATGAGATAATGGGTAGGAAAAAAATAAAGTATAATGCGCGCGCGCGCGCGCGCACACACACACACACACACACACACACACACACACCACAGATATACGCTCCAGAAAGGGAGAACAGAGAACAGAGAGAGAGGGGAAAATCAGAGAACAGGAACTGCCAGATAGAAAAGGCCAATTGTGCTTAGTCAGCAAAAAGAATGCAAAGGCCAACAGCTATGCATATCATCCTGAAAATCCAGAACACCAGGGACACAAAGAAGGTCCTCAAGGAGTCCAGAGGAAATACAGACAAAAGTCCAAGGGCTGGGGGTCACCACAGCGCTAGACTCTCAGCAGCAACACCAGAGGCCAGAAGAGACAACAGAGGGGCGCTTCAAAACAGGGGAAACTGAGTTCCTATCCTAGAACCCAGCCAACCAAACTAGGGATCAGGTGTAAATGACAATATAAAGAAGCTATTTTTAAATACGCAAGATTTCAAAACATTTACTTCCCACACACCCTTTCCTTAGTAGGAGTCATGAAACAGGAGATGCACAGGAGAGCTATGAAGACTCAGAATGACAGGCAACAGGCCTAGAGAACATTAAGAGAGCTAAAGTCACTCCTCAGAAGTCAACCAATGTCCCCAGCACAGAAAAAAGGTCAAAAAAAGACATCTAAAATGGAAAAACAAATTAAGAACTAGGTATATATTTTTATTACTTAGGGATGTAAATAAATACCAAAAGAAACAAGTGTGTAAAGCTGTCTCTAGGAACAGAATTAGTAGTAGAGGGGACTGATATACACAATGGTAGTACTATTTCAGTACTGTGTTCTGCTTTAAAAACAAGAGCAGCAATATCCACCATTGAGTGTCTACTGTGTATCAAGGCACTTTATACACACTCCCTCAATAAATTCTCAGCAGCCCTGTAAGGCAGGTCAGTTATACTTGTTCTTCATTCAGATTGAACTACCCAACAATATCCATGTTGTTTTTCCTCTGTCTGAGTCTTTTATTCTTCTTAGTGAGGATGATAATAGCTAACATTCTATTGAACTTAACTTCGTTCCAGGCACAGTGAAATGTACCATCTCATTTACAACTTCATTTGCGAAGTTGAGAATATTTACTACATAGCCCCTTACTGGAAAAGTTTATAGACCCTTGGTCTAGCTTCTTGGGCCTAGAGTAGCCAAAATCTTCTCTAAGCCTTAAGGGCAAAGAGCTTGGTTCCTTTTGTACTGGGGTACTGGGGATCAAACCAGGGCCTTGTGCACACTGCTGGCAAGCACTCTACCATTGAGCTACACCCCCACCAGGGCTTTCTTTAGACCTTAACTGACATGCTCCTGTGTATGAGACACCACGGGCACTACTTCAGGAGTTGCTTTACTCTCTTGACTCTGCGACATCATTCTTCTATTCTCCCCCTCCGGTCTCAGCCTCCCAAGTACTGGGATTACAAGTGTGCGCCACCACGCCTGGCTAGTAACTTCTTTTTTTGTGTGTGGTACTGGGGATTGAACCCAAGGGGCATTCTACCTCTGAGCTACACTTCCAGCTCTATTTTATTTTTATTTTTGAAACAGGGTCTCGTTGAGAATCTCACTATTTGCTAAGGCTGTCTTCAAACCTGTGATCCTCCTGTTACAGCCTCCCAAGTACTGCGATTACAGGTGTACTTCGCCACACCTGGCTCTATAGTAACTTTTTTTTGGTGGTGGTAATGGGGATTGAACCCAGGGGCGTTCTACCTCTGAGCTATACCCCCAGCCCTATTTTATTCTTTATTTTGAAACAGGGTCTAAGTTGCGGAGGGCCTAAGTAGCTGATGCTGGCTGCGAACCTGTGATCCTCCTGTCTCGGCCTCCCAAGTACTGGGACTATGAGCGTGTGCCACCATGCCCAGCTTATAGTAACTTCTAATTGCAGGATGTCCCTGCCTTTTCAAATCTACACCCCCCCCGAAAAAAATCTACGCTCCACAGAATATTCTTTCTAAATGCAAATTTTTTTTTCAAAAAATTTTTTTGCAGTACTAGGGATTGAACCCAGAGCCCAGCACATGCTAGGCAAGTGCTCTACTACTGAGCTACATCCCCAGCCCTTTTTGAGACAGGTTCTCACTAAACTGCCCAGGCTTGCCTCAACTTGTATTCCTGTTGCCTCAGCCTTCTGAGTAGCTGAGATTACAGGTATGCCACTGCACCCATCTCTAAATGCAAATTTCTTAATCTCTCACTTGGTTTTTGGCCATACTGCACAATTCCAGGAACACCAGCGTCTGAATACCAAGTCTCCTCGTCGGGATCCTCATTCTCCTCACTGTAGTCAGAGGATCTGATCACACTGCTTCTCTCCAGTACGTGCAGAATAAAGTCTTGGCTCCTCACATTTCAGGTAAGGCCCTCTGCTCTAGCCACTGCCGGTCTCTCATCTACCATCTGCCCAACTCTCAGCCAGCACTCACATTTTGTTCTTCAGCAACTTTTCTTCCCAAAGGTGTTCAACTTGCCCTGGAGGTCCTTTACTCCTTCATCAGCTCTGCAAATCCTCTTCTTCACAACTCCTAGGCTGTCTCTCCCCCGTGAAGATTTCCTGAGTCCTCTAGGCACAGCTGACCTGATCATTATCTCCTTTGGCTAACCCTGATCTTGCAAAGTCTGTTCATCAGTTCAGTTCCCACTACACTTTGAGCAACTCCAGCCTACCCTTTTAGCCTTTAGGCTTGGCACGGATGGTAGACTTCCCTGAAACAGAAACAGGCCCAAATGAGTCAGGGGTAACTCTGCAGTTGGTGCCTGAGGACCGAGCAGCACAAAGGCCTCAATCAAAAGGAGAAGCAAAATCACAAGTAACAGTTTAAGGAGAGGGGGTAAGAGAGAATGGCTTACATTTAAAAACAAGCAAGCAAACAAAAAACATGCCGAGCTGGGTGCGTGCCTGTAATCCCAGCAAGTTGGGATGCTGAGGCAGGAAGATCGAAAGTTCAAGGCCAGCCTGTGCAACTTAGGAAGACCCTGTCTCAAAATTTTAAAAAAGGTCTGGGAGTGTAGCTCAGTGGTAGAGTGTCCCTAGGTTCAATCCCCAGTCCCGCAAAAAAGAAAAAACAACAACAAAAACAAAAACACACTGAGCTCAAGACCGTGGTAGAATATCTAGGGTGAAGAGGTTCAACCGAGAACCGGAAAAACAACATGCGAATTTCAAGGAGAAATTAGATGGGACTAGAGTTACAGATTTGGAGAGTCTGAAACTCTGTGTGTGTGTGTGTGTGTTACTGGGGACTGAACTCAGGGCATTCTACTTCTAGGCCACACCCCCAGCCTTTTTATTTTTCACATTGACACAGGGTCTAAGTTGCTGAGAGTCTCGCTAAATTGCTGAGGCTGACCTGGAACCTGTGATCCTCCTGTCTCAGCCCCCCCAAGGACGGGAATTACAGGTATACTATTATTACTGATGAAATACTCAAGAGAGACTAAGAACCCAAAAGAAGGCCAAGAACAACATCTTGGAAACTGCAAGGCAGGAAGTAGAAAAGATAAGATGACAAGATAAAGAAAAGTTGCCAAAGAAAAACTCACATATGTACCAGGAGTAATGTCATAAAAGTTGAGGGGGAAAAGGTTTCAAGAAGGGGAATTAAATAGTTTGAGAATGACTGGGGATACTTGTGTTGAAAATAGTACACTAAGGGAAAAAATGGAATGGCTTTTCACTCTAAGCAGTTATAGAGTTTATATTTACTTAAAGCAATTTCAATGTTGGTTTGCCCTGAACTGTGAAAGAGTTCAAACATCAGACTCTTCTAGGGTTCTTCATGTACACACCCAGCATCAGAGATCACAGTGTACCAGTAAGAGAGTTCAGGCAACTTACCAACTGTAGTCAGAGACATTCAGAATGGCAGAGAGAAAACAAAGTCAAGATAAGTAAAATCTGATCTGGGTTATACCTGAAATAGGACCCAGCTGTGCCATTTTCCCTAGCCACGGGAGAGGTTCTGGTCCAGGCTCAAAGAGGGACATCATGAGGTTTGATTTCTTCTTGCTGTCAGCTTGGGAGTAGAGCATTCCATGCCATTCAGGACTAGATGGAAAAAAGATGGACAATTGGAAGAACATAAAGTCTGGGGTCGTCAAGTTAAGTAAGTCTAGCCTGTGTTTCTCTTTTTTCTCTTTTCACATTTCCAACGTAGTATTATTTCAGAACCAATGGATTTACAACAAAACAATCTGAACAGCACATTTCCCCACTGGTAACAGCTCCATCTTCCTTCAACCCATAAAACCAAGCAACTGCAGCTACTATTTGGTTGTGAGTTCAGCAACAGATTTTTCTCTCTCTCTCTCTTTTTTTTTTTTTTTTTTTTGGTGGTACTGGGGATGGAACCCAGGGGCAATCTACCTCTGAGATACACCCCCCAGCCCTTTTTTATTTTTTGTTTTGTAACAGGGTCTCACTAGGTTGCTGAGTCTCACTTGGTTGAACCTGTGATCCTTTGTCTCAGCCTCCCAAACACTGGGATTACAGAAGTGCACTACCATGCCTGGCTTCAGCAACAGACTTTTAAGGAATCCAGACCTCAGTCCCAGAGCCAGTCAACCAGCTTCCTTCTCTGCTGTCAGGAAAGAGCCAGTGGCCAAGCAATCAATGACCCCAGGTTTGTGCTGTTGGAGCCTCAGCTGACAAGTGGGGCAGTGTGGTTTCAGGGGCGTCCCTCCCTCCCTGAACTGGTGCCACCTTACTGTCATCACTTCCTGCACACAATGGCACGATGCTGATGAGAAGCCAGCACCTGGGAGCCACAGACAAGCTCCCTGCCACGTCCTCGCCTTACCCCAGGTCTTGCCTACTGGACCAGCCATGCTAGGACAGTTCTGTCTGGGTCACAGCTGCTCCCCCTGGGACTCAACGTTCAGGTGTAATCCTGAATGAATACTGGCTGAGTGAACTGTGGCTTGCTCATTCAGGACACGTGCCAGGCTCCGTGCAAAGCACCTGACAGCTAGCCCCCCTGAGCACCTGTGAGGCAGGCTGCGTCGTGCTCCCCCTTTACAGGCGAGGAAACAGGCTCAGGCCAGAAGTCACCGTGCCTATGCTTTTCTCTCGAGAAACAGGCTTCAGCTTTCAAATCAGGCACACTGCCTTTTTTTTTTTTTTGCGGTACTGGGAATTGAACTCAGGGCATTCTACCTCTGAGCTACACCCCCAACCCTATTTTATTTTTTATTTTGAAACAGGGTCTCACTAAGTTGCTGAGGGCCATGCTAAGATGCTGAGGCTGGTTGTGAACCTGTGATCCTACTGCCTCAGTCTCCCAACTACTTGTTTTTTTTTTTGCGGTACTGGGGATTGAACCCAGGGGCTTTCTACCTCTGAGCTACATCCCTGGCCCTATTTTTTTTTTTTTTTTGCGGTACCAGGGATAGAACCCAGGGGCGTTCTACCTCCGCACTACACCCCCGGCCCTATTTTTTTATGCTTTATTTTGAAACCAGGTCTCACAAAGTTGCGGAGGGCCTCACCAGGTAGAAAGAGAGAGAGAGACAGGGAGAGAGCAAGAGAGCTGAGGCTGGCCGCGAACCCGGATCCTCCGGTCTCCGCCTCCCAAAGTACTGGGATTACAAGCGTGTGCCACCATGCCCGGCCCTATTTTTTATACTTTATTTTGAAACTAGGTCTCATGAAGTTGCAGAAGCCTCACTAAGTAGCTGAGGCTGGCCGCAAACCCGGATCCTCCGGTCTCCACCTCTGTACTTGGGAGTGTGCCACCACGCCTGGCACCCAAGTACTTGGATTACAGGCATGAGCCACCATGCCTGGCTGGCACATTGCTCTTACCAAAGTCAAATTCTAAACCTGAAAATGCATACTGCTATCTCCCAGTATTTCTATTCTGCTGGCACATGTATTATTACTCAGGCAAAATTATGTATATATGCTACTGGGTATGGTGGCCCACACCTATAATCCCAGTACTTGGGAGGCTGAGGCAGGAGTATCGCAGTTTTGAGGCCAGCCTCAGCAACTTAGTGAGACCCTGTTTCAAAATTAAAAGTAAAAAGTGCTGGGGGTGTAGCTCATAGGTAGAATGCCCTGGGTTCAATCACTAGTACCACGAAAAAAAAAATTTTATATATATATGGAAATCGAAAGCAGCTTAAGAGAAAAAACCAAATCACAAAGGGCAGCAAGTAGCTGTAGGAGTGATGAGGAAGAGCTGCAGCCTGCAGGTCTCTTCAGCTGCTTCCCAGAGTCACAGCAGCACCAACACAGGGCAGCCCTTCTGACACAGGGCACAAGGCCATCATCCTGTTACCTAGATACTCTTCTCAAATGCCCTGGGTGATTCTCATATTCACAGCCAGTACAGGTAGCTTGGGTGCCAAGAAATACCGCAGATTAACACCTATTAAGAAGAACTGCAAGCTGGGCATGATGATGCACGCTTGTAATCCCAGTGCTTGGGAGGCTGAGACTGGAGGATCCGGGTTCGCAGCCAGCCTCAGCTACTTAGTGAGGCCTCCGCAACTTAATGAGACCCTGTTTCAAAATAAAGAATAAAAAATAGGGCTGGGGGTGGAGCTCGGAGGTAGAATGCCCCTGGGTTCAATCCCCAGTTCTGCAAAAAAAAAAAAAAAAAAAAAAAAAAAAAAAGATATGTCTGCAAAATACTTCACTTAAGGGGCTGATTTTCCCTTTCATTCAACCAAATGTACACAAAATTCCCTACCCTAATTGAACAATTGCCACCATTCCTTCCACTTTCAGGCTGCCATGGAGCAGGACACAGAAATTGGGTATTTTGCCTGCAATCTGATTGGCTGAATTTTCATCTTCAGTGTCATCAGTGATGCCAGTACCCACCTCATCACCTTCTGTAAAAGAGAACAGGTTGGACTGAGATTAGCTACAAAAACTCCAAACACCAATTACACTCTTAGCTATTTCTAGCCTCAACGAGAATGTGTATACAGTTGTGAAGGAAGAGTTAACAAGTTGGAAAAATGCATCCCAGTTTTCCAATGTCCATATAAAAATTACTTTTCAAATATTATATAATTTCCATTTATGTGATATATCCAGAATAGCAAATCTATAGAGAAAAAGAGGATATTAGTGGTTATGGGGGGGGAGACTGAGGGCAAAGGGAACAGGGCTCCTTTTTTGGGGTGGTGAAAGTTATTAAAAATGATTGTGATGATGGTTGTACAACTCTAAATTACTAAAAATCACTTACACACTTTAAATGGAGGAAGTATATGGTTTATGAATTTTATCTCTGTAAGGCTGCTACACAAAAAAGCTGTTTCCAAGGTTCCAATAGGAAGCTCAGTTATATACTATCTGGAAGTTTCAGGCACCCATCTAAACAAAATCAGATACAGAGATCTCAGGCGTGTTCTACACTGACAGCTTTCACAGAACATGTGGATGCAGTCCCCAAAGGTACACAATGATTGCTCTATAAGGTTCTTTGTGAGTGTGTGTGTGGAGGGATACTAGGGATTGAACACAGGGACATTTTACTTCTGAGCTACACCCCAGCCCTATATTTTTTTGAAACATGGTCTAAGTTGCTGAGGCTGTCCTTAAACCTGTGATCCTCCTATCTCAGCCACCCAAGTACTGGGATTACAGGTGTGTGCCACCACACCCAGCTTCTTTTTTTGTGTGTGCTTGTGGAACTGGGGATTGGACCCTGGGGCATTCTACCTCTGAGCTGCACCCTCAGCCCTATTTTATTCTTTATTTTAAAAAATTTTTTTTTATTTTTTTATTTTTTTGGTGCTGGGGATTGAAGCCAGGGGCATTCTACCTCCAGGCTACACCCCCAGCCCTATTTTATTTTTATTCTTTATTTTGAAACAGGGTCTCACTAAGTTGCGGAGGCCTCACTAAGTAGCTGAGGCTGGCCACAAACCCAGATCCTCCGGTCTCAGCCTCCCAAGTACTGGGATTACAAGCATGCGCCACCACATCCGGCTTTATTCTTTATTTTGAAACAGGGTCTCAATAAGTTGCAGAGAGCCTCACCAAGTTTCTGAGGCTGGCTGCAAACCTATGATCCTCCTGTCTCAGCCTCCCAAGTACTGAGATTACAGGCATGCACCCCTACACCTGGCTTCTGTAAACTTCTTGACTGGACTCCCCAACTCCAGGTTCTCTGCTGACAGATGAATTTTTCCTACAATTAACTTCCCTCCAGGAATACATGTCTGCTCAGTTGTGTTCAATGATTTCGGTTTTTTGGGGGGTTACTGGGGATTGTATCTCCGAGATACATCCCCTGCCCTGTTTTATTTACTTATTTTGGTACTAGGAACTGAACCTAGGGGTGTTCTACCTCTGAGCTACACACTCAGCCCTCTTTTATTTTTAGTTTTTTATTTTGAAACAGGGACGTACTATGTTGCTGAGGCTGGCCTTGAACCTGCAATCCCTGTCTCAGCCTCCCAAGTACTGGAATTACAGGCATGCACCACTATGCATGGCTTTATTTTTTATTTTGAAATAGGGTCTGGCTAAGTTGCTGGGGTTGGCTTCGAGCTCACAATCCTCCTGTCTCAGTTTCCCAAGTACTGGATTACAGGTGTGCACCACTACACCTGGCTTGACTTTCTATTTTACTTAATTTTTTTGTACTGGGGATTGAACCCAGGGGTGTTCTATCTCTGAGCTACACCCCCAGCCCTATTTTATTTTATTTTTTTTTATTTTGAAACAGGGTCTTACTAAAGTTGCTGAGGCTGCTGTTAAACATGCAATCCTCCTGTCTCAGCCTCCCAAGTACTGGGATTACAAGAGTGCGCCACCATGCCCGGCTGACTTTCTATTTTAATAGGAAGAATTTGTCCAGTTTAGCTTGCTATTCCACAGCCCTTACAACATGGCTCTATTCCCAGAGAAGGGAATTTTTTTCCTTCTGTTGTTCCCCTATAAAAACAACTTCAGCCGGGCGTGGTGGCACACGCTTGTAATCCCAGTACTTGGGAGGCGGAGACCGGAGGATCCAGGTTCACAGCCAGCCTCAGCTACTTAGTGAGGCCCTCTGCATCTTAGTGAGACCCTGTTTCAAAATAAAGAATAAAAATTAGGACTGGGGGTGTAGCTCGGAGGTAGAATGTCCCTGGGTTCAATCCTCAGTGCCAAAAAAAGCAAAAAAAAAAAAAACCTTCATTTTATTCACTTTCTTTCTTGGTAGCTATACAGTCCTGCAGGATTCCCTCTAGGACCTTAGAAGTAAGGTACATCTGGTTTATCTCTGAAAACAAAGTACATTATAAACACAATGATCACATGAGTCATTTGCGGGTGCACATCAAGATTCTGCCTGGGAGTGTATGATTGAGTGTTTATAGAATGAAGAGCTAGCACTCCAACTGAGATAACCTGGGCATTAATAGAATGTGATCATAACTCTGTAGGTAGAAACCTAACTACATACATTTCTTGGAGAGAGCTAATAAATATAAGGTGGATAGTTAGTTTAGAACAGAGAAAAGGAGAACTTTAAACAGCTAGAAGTTAGCATACTCCAGAGAGATGCTGAATTCGGGGACATGACTTTACAGTTCCTAGAGAGGTATATTCTGCAGTTATGAGGTCTCACAAGAGGTTATCCTGCCGGGCGTGGTGGCGCACGCTTGTAATCCCAGTTATTTGGGAGGCGGAGACCGGAGGATCCGGGTTCGCGGCCAGCCTCAGCGCGCTCTCTCTCTCTGTCTCTCTCTCCCTCTCCTTAGTGAGGCCCTCTGCAACTTCGTGAGACGCGGTTTCAAAATAAAGCATAAAAAATAGGGCCGGGGGTGTAGCACGGAGGTAGAACGCCCCTGGGTTCAATCCCCGGTACCGCAAAAAAAAAAAAAAAAAAAGAGGTTATCCATTCATTCAATAGTATTTAATGAGTGTCTACTATGTGCTTGACAGTAGTGCTCCTGCCCTTATGAAACGGTATTTGATTTCTACATTTATCAAGCAACCTTCTTCTTTGTGTGTGTGGTACTAGGGATTGAACCAAGGGGATTTCTACCACAGCGTTCTGCCCCCAGCCCTCTTTATTTTATTTTTGAATCAGGGTCTCACTGAGTTGGTGTGTACTGGCTCCAACCTGTGATCCTACTGTCTCAGTCTTCAAGTACTAGGATCACAGGCATGCAGCACTATGCCCAGCTTATAAAACAACCATCTTTTTTGTGTGTGTATGTGTGTGGCGGGAGGTACAGGAGATTAAACCCAGGGGCGTTCTACCTCCACGCTACACCCCCCAGCCCTATTTTTTATTCTTTTTTATTTATTTATTTATTTATTGCAGTACTGGGGATTGAACCCAGGGGCGATCTACCTCCGAGCTACACCCCTGGCCCTATTTTTTATACTTTATTTTGAAACCGGGTCTCACCAAGTTGCGGAGGGCCTCACTAAGTAGCTGAGACTGGCCGTGAACCTGCAATCCTGTCTCAGCCTCCCAAGTACTGGGATTACAAGCGTGCCACCACGCCCGGCTTGGGGTATTCTACCTCTGAGTCACACCTCCAGCCCTTTTTATTTTTTGTTTAGAAATAAGGTCTTGCTAGGTTGCTGAGAGTCTGGCTAAATTGCTGAGGCTGGTCTTGAACCTGTGATCCTCCTGTCTCAGCCTCCCAAGTACTGGGATTACAGGCGTGTGCCACCACGTCCGGCACCAAGCATCTTTCTGATAACCACTTTGGTTTTCTCAGCATGCTCCTATTAGGAAAGGCAGAGCCCTGGTTAGGAATTAAACACTCTAATCGCTAATGAGGACTTTCATTATAAATTTTCAAATGAATACATAGAAAATATGTGTCAAAAGGTTTCCCAGAGTGTAAAGCAGCAGAATTTCTTTTCTGGTATAGAGGTAACATTCCATTTTCTAAAATCCATTTTGGTTAACTATTCCTTTCCTTTAGAGTCAGCAAAATAGGCTAATCTATTATCTAACATATAACATTAATGATGCTTCATAGGTATCAATGGTATAGGAAGAGAACTCACCTTTGTTAAGTGCTATAGGTAAGACCAGATGTCTGGAGAGAACTGGGGGACTTGAAATATCAGCTATATCAATAAATCCCACTATTTCCAAATCTGAAAGGAATCAACATAAAATTAGTTCATACTAGGGGAAAGTATATTATTTTCTATGTATTTGATTTTACAAACACAATGTTTATGTGGAGATTTCAAATATGATGATTGAAAAAGTTGTTAGACTTTTCTGTGTATGACTCAGTTTGCATTTTAAGTAGCTCAGGAAATAAAACAATTATCTTTTTTTTTTTGCGGTACTGGGGATTGAACCCAGGGGCGTTCTACCTCCGCGCTACACCCCCGGCCCTATTTTTTATACTTTACTTTGAAACCGGGTCTCACGAAGTTGCAGAGGGCCTCACTAAGGGGAGAGAGAGAGAGAGAGAGAGAGAGAGAGTGAGTGAGTTGAGGCTGGCCGCGAACCCGGATCCTCCGGTCTCCGCCTCCCAAAGTACTGGGATTACAAGCGTGTGCCACCACGCCTGGCCAACAATTATCTTTTATTTAATGAACTTAAGTAATATGACAAATCACGGAAACTTTATCTTTATGACACTGTGTTGAAGGCCTCTGTCATCAGGGATCTTCTGGTTATGGAGGGGAGAGTTAAAATCAAACACTCCCATAAGACCTAGGCTCAGCCTTCTTTGGAAAGTAAAGCCACTGCATTAAAAATACTGCTAAATGCTTAGCAGATGGTGCTGATGAACACCTGCAATTGATCAGTCTTTGTGCAACTCTGATGCAGCAATTAACTCAGAATTGTTAAATGAATGGCCTTTTGTACATACGGGGTTATGGTGAAAATAAAAAATGACCCAAAGCAAAAAAAAAAATACTGCTCTGGAAAAAAAAAATGCTCTAGCCAGGTGTGATGGCGTGAGCCTGTAATCCCAGTACTGGAGAGGCTGAGACAGGAGAATCACAGGTTCGTGGCCAGTCTCAGCAATTTATCAAGGCCCTCTGTACCTTAGTGATACCCTGTTTCAAAATTAAAAAATAAAATTAGGGCTGGGGGTTTAGCTCAGAGGTAGAATGCCTCTGTGTTCACTCCCCAGTACAAAAAAAAAAAAAAAAAAAGCTCTGGCTGGGCATGGTAGTACAAACCTGTACTTGAGAGGCTGAATCAGGAAGATCACAGGTTTGAGGCCAGCCTCAGCAACTTAGTGAGACCCTCAGCAGCTTAGCAACACCCTGTTTCAAAATAAAAATTAATGTCAGGCACGGTGGCACATACCTCTAATTCTAGTACTTGGGAGACTGAGACAGGAGGATCACAGGTTCAAGGACAGCCTCAGCAAGAAGTGAGACTCTCATCAACCTAGTGAGACCCTGTTTCAAAAAAAAAGAAAAATAATAAATAAATAAATGGGCTGGGGGTATAGCTCAGAGGTAGAATGCCCCTGGATTCAACCCTCAGTACCCAAAACAAAACAAAAACAAAAACATCCACATTACTCTGAGAGATACATTTGCTACAAAGCCAATATGACAATGATTTCTTTGTTTTATATAAGTTGTACTAAAGACCAAAATCATTTGTTGAAAACCTAAAATAAATAAAAATAAAAGCAGTAACCGAGAGTGTTTATTAAAGATTTTTCTCTGGTTATATAGATAACACAAAAATTTGGAAAATATTAAAAGCTGTAAATAAGAAAAATAGAATCACTCATAATTCATCATAAAAAGAAACCTCTATAGCCAGGCGTGGTGGTGCACGCTTGTAATTCTAGTACTTGGGAGGCTGAGACAGAAGGATCGCAGGTATGAGGACAGTCTCGGCAATTTAGCAAGGCTCTCAGCAACCTAGTGAGACCCTGTTTCCAAATAAGAAATAAAATTGGGCTGGGTGTAGCTCAGAGGTAGAATGCCTCTGGGTTCAATTCCCAGTACCACAAAAAGAAAAAAAAAGAAAAAAGAAACCTCTATTAATATTTTATTGAATTGCTTTTTAATTTTTCTTCTAAGCATAAACACACCCACATTTTCAAAACAATTGAAAAAATCAGAAACATGGAGAGTACGTGAGGACGCATGCTTCTCTGGGCCTTGCTGCCATTACCTCCCTTAGCTGAGCAGCAAATGAATCAGCACGAGCAGCTAGATAGTTTTCCTTTGAGTAGAAAAAGGCCTACTATATTTTAAATTGGTTTAAATATAAGCTATAACAAAGATCTTAGACTAAAAATTTATACTGGAAAGAAAAGACCTATTCAAGTTATTCATCAAAAAAGGATGGGAGGGCTGGGCATCGTGGTGCACGCCTGTAACCCCAGTACTTGGGAGGCTGAGATGGGAATTGCAGGTTCACAGTCAGCCTCAGCAACTTAGTGAGACTCTCAGCAACCTAGAGAGACCTTGTTTCAAAACAAAAACTAAAAAGGGTTGAGGATGTAGCTCAGAGGTAGAATGCCCCTGGGTTCAATCCCCAGCACCACAAAAATAAAAAATCTCTATACCCCCCAAAATAAGTACTACACATTTAATTTTAATCATTTCTTGACTAGACAATTACTTATTGAGTATTTACTGTCAGACATTATACTAGGCATTGAGCCTGCAATAGTGACTAAAAGCGATGATAGCCATTCCTAAGAGGTTAACACGAACCCACCACTCACAGAGTCCACCCATCAACAGGAGGCAACTCCAGAGTCACACAGCAAGAGTCATCAAGCCAAGTCTAGAAGACAGGCCTTCATATATGACCTTAGTAATGAATCCTGGTAATCCTTAGTAATCAATCCTGGTATCTCTATTAGGAATCACCTCAAGGACTTTTTGTGTGGGGGGTATTGGTGATTGCACCCAGGGACATTCTACCCCTGAGCTACACCCTCAGTCCTTTTTTATTTTTGGTTTTGAAACAAGGTCTCACTAGGTTGCTGTGAGTCTCACTAAATTGCTGAGGTTGGTCTTGAACCTGCGAACCTCCTGTCTCAGCCTCCCAAGTACTGGGATTACAGGCGTGTACCACCACGCCAGGCTACTCAAGGATTTTAATGCTAGTGAATCTGGCCATGAATTCCAACTCTAGTAATTTGTGGTTACAATGATACAGAGTTGGAGATTAATTCATGACCTCACCATAAAGGATCAATAATCTGACACACTTTAGGTAATACATTCTCCAATCCAAAGTGCAGAGGACAACAGAACCCTAGTATCAGAATATGATTCTTTTCCACCCTCCTAGATGGAGAAGAAAGTAAAAGTCACGAATGACAAGAAAGTAAGGCTAACCGGAAAACTAAGAAGGAAGTTTTATAAAAAGGTTACCTGTGTTAATGACTTTAGGGATAGGATCAATTTCTTCATCTACAACAAAAGGTTCTGGCCTGGGGAAGACTTGCACATCAGCAGTTAGGTGGCCACACTTGAGGACAGCATGGAAAGGCGTATATGCCAGATCTATCAGTTTTCTAGAATATGATGATTAATAGTTATAGGAAGAGTAATACAATACATAAAAAAGTAAATTTTCAAGATGGAAAGTTTGTTTTCCCTTCATATGGACTCCAAAATTAAAATTAAATCTATCATTGTGAAACAATGCAATCTGATAGCTATCAGTCTATAGCTACACACACATAACATATATACATACGTACATATATATATTTATATATATATATTGTGTATGTTGTATTGTGGGGGGGACTAGGGATTGAACACAGAGGCACTGGACCACTGAGCTGCATCCTCAGACCTTTTTTAATTTTTTATTTTGAGATAGGGTCTTGCTAAGTTGTTGAGGCTGGCCTTGAACTTAACGATCCTCCTGCCTCAGCCTCCCGATTACAGGTGTGCACCACTGTGCCCAGCTACATACTGATTTTTTTGTGTATGTGTGGTACTGGGGATTGAACCCAGGGGTGTTCTACCTCTGAACTATACCCTCAGACCTTTTTATTTTTAATTTTGAAACAGGGTCTTGCTAAGCTGCTAAGGCTTGCTTTGAACCTGCAATCCTCCTGTCTTAGCCTCCCAAGAACTGGGATTATAGGAGTGCACCACTGCACCTGGCTCAAACTGACTGTGTGTATGAATGCATGTATGTTTAATTTTGTGATACTGGGCGTTGAACCAGTGGCATTCTACCCTGAGCTACACATACCAGCCCTTTTTTTTTTTCGGTACTGGGGATTGAACCCAGGGGCATTCTACCTCTGAGCTATATACCCCCAGACCTTTTTTATTTTTAATTTTGAAACAGGGTCTTGCTGAGTTGCTAAGGCTTGCTTTGAACCTGCAATCCTCCTGTCTCAGCCTCCCAAGAACTGGGATTCTAAGAGTGTACCACCGCACCTGGCTCAAACTTACTATGTGTATGTATATATGTTTAATTTTGTGGTACTGGGGTTTGAACCCAGTGGCATTCGACCCTGAGCTATACCTCCTAGCCCCCCCTTTTTTTTTTGCAGTACTGGGCTGAGCCACACCCCCAGCCCTATTTTTTGTTTTAAAATAGGGTATCACTAAGTTGCGGAGGGCCTCACTAAGTACCTGAGGCTGGCTGTGAACCTGAGATCCTCCTGTCTCAGTCTCCCAAGTAATGGGATTGTAAACATGTGCCATCACACCTAGCTTATTTTTTATTTTGAACAGGGTCTCACTAAGTTGCTAAGCATCTTGCTAAGTTGCTGAGGCTGGCCTCAAACCTGTGATCATCCTGTCTCAGCCTCTCAAGTACTGGGATTACAAGCATGAGCCACCATGCCCAGCTTTCAAACTGATATTTCTGATGAGCTGATTTTATTTTTGTACTGGGGATTAAAATCCAGGGGCATTCTAGTCAGGCGTGGTGGCGCATGCTTGTAATCCCAGTACTTTGGGAGGCGGAGACCGGAGGATACGGGTTCGTGGCCAGCCTCAGCTCTCTCTCTCTCTCTCTCTCTCTCTCTCTCTCCCTAGTGAGGCCCTCCGCAACTTCTTGAGACCTGGTTTCAAAATAAAGTATGAAAAAATAGGGCCGGGGGTGTAGCGCGGAGGTAGAAAGCCCCTGGGTTCAATCCCCGGTACTGCAAAAAAAAAAAAAAAAAATCCAGGGGCATTCTACCTCTGAGCTACACCTTTAGCCCCATTTCATTTTTTTATCTTGAAACAGGGTCTTGCTAGGTTGATAAGAGTCTCACTACTTGCTGAGGCTATCCTTGAATCTGTGATGCTATAGTCTCAGCCTCCCAAATATCGCGATTACAGGCGTGCGCCACCATGCTTGGCTGATGAACTGATATTTTTGAAAAGCTCAAAAGTCAAGTTAATCTATGGAATTGCTGAGTCATTGTAAGAAAGTCAATAGCTATACACATTATAGATTTCATCGTGCTTAATTAATTTTATTTTTTAAACTTGGTATTAGGGATTGAACCCAGTGGCATTCTACTTCTGAGCTATAAACAGAGCCCTTTTCATTTTTTATTTTTTTTATTTTTATTTTTTGCGGTACCGGGAATTGAACCCAGGGGCATTCTACCTCTGGGCTTCAACCCCAGCCCTATTTTTTATTCTTTATTTTGAAACAGGGTCTCAATAAGTTGCAGAGAGCCTCACTAAGTAGCTGAGGCTGGTCGCAAACCCGGATCCTCCTGTCTCAGCCTCCAAAGTACTGGGATTACAAGCGTGCGCCACCATGCCTGGCTCATTTTTTATTTTGAAACAGGGTCTCACTAAATTGCTGAAGGTCTGGCTAAATTGCCAAGGCTGGCCTCAAACCCACAATCCTTCTGTCTCAGCCTCCCAAGTACTGGATTTACAGGGGTGTATTACCACACCCAGGTTCATTATGCTTAAGTTAAAAGGGAGTGAACTTTCAAAACTCACTACTTACAATCATTTTATCTGAGAAATGGGGAAAATGAAATCACACAATTAGAAATAGTAAAATAGATGCTCTTCTTGGATGTGGATTGCAAAAAAGGTGAAAAAGAAACCTTTAGGCATATACTCACCCAAACATAGACTGTACATTTTTCAAGCACAGGGGGCCGTCAATAGTAAAAATTTGCCCTTCGCCATTGTTTAAGTCTATGAGTCGTTCAAGGCATTCCAAGGAATCAGTGCTCTGAAGCTATACAGGGAAAGAGACGACCCCCTTTAAAGTGGCACATATTACCAGATCACTGTCAGCACACCAAGGTCGTAGCCATCATTATAACATAGGCGATAAGTAACTGAAATGATTTTCTTTTTTTTTTTTTGCGGTGCTGGGGATTGAACCCAGGGGCATTCTACCTCCGAGCTACACCCAAGCCCTATTTTTTTCATTCTTTATTTTTAAGCAGGGTCCCACTAAGTTGTGGAGGGCCTCACTAAGTAGCTGAGGCTGGCCATGAACCTGCGATCCTCTGGTCTCAGCCTCCCAAGTACTGGGATTACAAGCGTGCGCCACCACACCCAGCTCAGTAGAGTTATTTCATTCAGAAATAGTTCTGCAAAGATTCTGAGAGGAAGCCGAGCATGCTGGAGTAAGCCTGTAATCCCAGTACTTGGGAGGTTGAGACACGAGGATTGCAGGTTGAAGGACAGCCTCAGTAAGTAGTGAGACTCTCATCAACCTAGTGAGACCCTGTTTCAAAATAAAGAATAAAAAATAGGGCTGGGGGTGTAGCTCAGAGGTAGAATGCCCCTGGGTTCCATCTCCAGTACCGCAAAAATAAATAAATAAATAAATAAATACATAAATAAATAAATAAATAAAATAAAATAAAAACAGAGCCAGGCGTGGTGGCACATGCTTGTGATCCCAGTACTTGGGAAGCCGAGACCGGAGTATCCAGGTTCGCAGCCAGCCTCAACTACTTAGTGAGGCCCTCCGCAACTTAGTGAGACCCTGTTTCAAAATAAAGGATAACAAATAGGGGGCTGGGGGTGTAACTCAGAGATAGAATGCCTGTAGGTTCAATCCCTACTACCGCCAAGAAAACAAAAAACAAACAAGGGCTGGGGGTGTAGCTCAGAGGTAGAATGCCCCTGGGTTCAATTCCCAGTAACACACACACACACAAAGATTCTCAGTGGAGAACAAATTAATGTGTGTGTGTGTGTGTGTGTGTGTGTGTGTGTGTGTGTTACTGGGAACTGAACCCAGGGGCATTCTGCCTCTGAGCTATACCCCAAACACAATTTTATTCTTTATTTTGAAACAGGGTCTCATTAAGTTGTGGAGGGCCTCACTAAATTGCTAAGGCTGGCCTTGAACCTGCAATCTTCCTGTCTCAGCCTCCCAAGTACTAGGATTATAGGCATGCACCACCATGCTGGGCCACAATTAGTATTTATACTGCATCTTCCCTCCAAAATGTTTCTAACATCTTTTGGCAAGAGCCATCATTTACATTTTACAGAGAAAAAAACTGAGGTGAAGAAAGGTTAAATAACTTTCCCAAATAAATGGGAAAACCAAGAAGTAGTGTTAGTCAGGTGTGGTGGTGCACGCTTGTAATCCCAGTACTTGGGAGGCTGAGACAGGAGGATCCGGGTTCGTGGCTAGCCTCAGTTACTTAGTGAGGTCCTCCACAACTGAGTGAGACCCTGTTTCAAAACAAAAAATAAAAAAGGGCTGGAGGTATAGCCCAGAGATAGAATGCCCCTGGGTTCAATCCCCAGTACCACAAAAAAAAAAAGTAGTGGTTAATAAAACATACGTCAAAGTAATGTTACTTTACCAAAAAATCAAAGTATATCTCTGTCAGCATTTTTGGTAGGATGAATATAGGAATTTCTGAGTAAGAGAAATAACTAACATCAAAAAAATCTCCCTTTCGACCAGAACCGCCAGCTTCCAGTAATTCGCCAAAATGACCAATACAAAAGGAAAGAGGAGAGGCACCTGGTATATGTTCTCCAGGCCTTTTTAGAAAACATGGAGTTGTTCTTTTGACTACATATATGCGAATCTACAAGAAGGGTGATATTACAGACATTAGGGGAATGGGTACTGCTCAAAAAGGAATGCTTCCCAAATGTTACCATGGCAAAACAAGAAGAGTCTACAAGGTTACCCAGCATGCTACTGGCATTGCTGTAAACAAGCAAGTTAAGGGCAAGATTCTTGCTAAAAGAATTAATGTATGTATTGAGCATAGTAAGCACTCTAACAGTCAAGATAGCTTCCTGAAGTGGTAAAATAAAAAGAAGGAAACCAAAGAGAAAGGGACCTGGGTTCAGCTGACGCACCAGCCTGCTCCACCCAGAGAAGCACTGTGTGAGCCAATGGAAAGAGCCTGAGCTGCTGCAACCTATTCCCTATGAATTTGTGGCATAATAGGTGTAAAAATAAATAAATAAACAAAAGATCCCTGGGCTGTAAAAACAGAAAAAAAAAAGAACATCTGAACCCTTCATGATTCATCAGCAGGATAGATAACAATGCTGGCTGTTTCCAAGATGGGACAATACTCTGACATTTCAAAGTACATTTAGAACTCAGTCTTCCCTTCCCTCTTTTTTTTTTTTTTTTTTGTGGTGCTGGGGATGGAACCCAGGGTTAGACAAGTGCTCCACCACTGAGCTACATCCCCAGACTGAGTCTTTTCAAATATAAATAGTGACTAATTGCCAGGCATGGTGGTGCACGTCTGTAATTCCAGTACTTGGGAGGCTGGGAAAGGAAGATCGCAGGTTTGAGGCCAGCCTCAGAAACTTAGTGACACTCTCAGCAACTTAGTGAGGCCCTATTTCAAAATAAAAAATAAAATAGGGCTGGGGTGCTCAGAAGTAAAAACACCCCTCAGTTCAATCTTCAGCACCACCAAAAAAAAAAAAAAAAAAACCAGTGACTAATCTCAGTTGAAACCAATGGAGTACGTTATAGCGTATGCAACAAAGAATATACTAATATACTAAAAAATAAACTGAGCCCTAAAATTTACCTAATCAAACTGAAAAGAACTTAGTAAAAGGTATTACCTCCTCCAAATTTGCCATGCACATGATATATAACTTAGACGGGAAAGGGAAAGGCAGTGGGAACCTGTTGCTCTCGCTCCGTTGATTGTGAGTAGCTAAGGAATGTCGCAGTGACCCTCTACCAATGCCAAGACAGCCGTCGGTCACCAGAACAACCTGTGTGCAAAAAGAGACAGTTTGTACATTAAACTGCATACTTAAGTAGTAATTCCATTAAAACAAACAAACATACAAAAAAAAATCAAAAGAAAACAAAAGTAGTTCCATTTAGCAACATTTTCATTTCTCAAAAGGGACAGGGAGAAAGTTTGTGGGGTGATAGAAATGTTCTATACATTATTTGTAGTAGTGGTTATATAGACATACTCATTTGCTAAAACTCAGTAAACTGTATTTAAAATTTATGCATTTTACTCTATTTAATTCAATTAATTTCTTTAAAAGCTTGCCTCTGAACACTTAAAGAAGAAACACTCAACCAATTTTCATTTAGTTGTATCAAAACTAGAACGCCACCTCTTAGATAAGGAATTGGTACCTAAGGCACCAATGTAGAAAATGGCACGACCTGTTTCACATCTGTCCCTAGGAAGAAACAGCCCCAAAGTCTGAACTTCGCCACTTTATTTTTAAAGATGACAATTCTATCTCTGGACAGCTAAAATACATCAATAATGTATTTATACAGGACATTTAACCAGAAGGGAAAGTGGTTTGGGCAGCTACCATCTATTGTTGGTATATTTTATTTGCTTTTTCAAATTATAGGTTGATTAAGTATGTATTACATACTTTTCTAGTGCTTCAGGGCCACCCTGTACGCAGAGTGGACTTTTCAGCATCCCAGAGAGACTTTCTGTCTCCTTAGCCTAGTCCAGTAACTTGATAATAATAGGCCATTAAGGCAGTATTAGACGGTAGTACCATGTGAAATAACAAGATTGGCATTTATTTCTAAAGCCCAGGAATGCTTAATGGAAGCCCCGTGGAGGGATCTCATCTTTGGGGAAGATATCAATCGACTACAAGGCAATTCTTTTTCTAGATACCAACAACTGCTACATAATGATTTACTTCTGACACTTGCTTTTTCAGACACTGTATGATAATGAAATATTTCATGTGATGTCAAAATGAAACAGACTTTACTCAGATAATGAAGACATAGTCCAGTTGTCTAAAATCTTACTTAAGAAAAATTCGACATCTAAACAAATTTGTTAATAAATGGTTATTAACCACCACCTCTAGTTTTAGATCTGATCATTTAGCAAGTCTAAGTAGATTTAGGTCCAGCCTCTTGCCTTTGGAATACAGTGAATCTCAAAATCAGATTCTTCCTTTTTTTTCTTCCTTTTTTTGGTGGTACTGGAGATTGAACCCAAGGGCATTTTACCTCTGAGCTACACTTCCAGCCCTATTTTATTTTGAAACAGGTCTCACTAAGTTTCAGAGGGCCTCACTAAGTTGCTGAGGCTAGAAGTGAATCTGCAATCCTCCGGTCTCAGCCTCCCAAGTACTGGGATTACAAGCATGCACCACCATGCCCAGCTTAAGAGATTCTTCTTTCTTTCGGAGAAAAACATCAAAAGGCTGAAGTCTGCATGGTGCACAAGATCTGGCTTTTAAATTTTTTCTCCTCTAAGACCACCTAACAAATGAAAGTGAGCTACCTGCTAGCTACCAGTTCAGATAATGCTTACAAAAAGATTTCATCTATTCACTATACTGTTAGAAATTAGAGATTCCACTTGTATGAGTTTGCCAAAATAAATAATGCCTATAAAGTAAGGTGCCAAGCTTTATAAAAATATTTCTAAAAGGAACTGATCAAAAGGCATTTATGGGCTTCTTTATCAAGTGTCCACTAAAGTGATTTGATTTAACCTTCTTTTTTTTGGCACTGGGAATTGAACCCAGGGGCACTCTACCTCCAAGCTACACCTCCAGCCCTATTTTTTATTCTTTATTCTGAAACAGGATCTCATTAAGTTGTGGAGGGCCTCAATAAGTAGCTGAGGCTGGCCGCGAACCCGGATCCTTCAGTCTCAGCCTCTCAAGTACTGGGATTACAAGTGTGCGCCACCACGCCCAGCTTGATTTAACCTTTTAGTATTAGCTCAGGGTCTTCATGAAACCAAGAGTCTATATTTTATCAAACAGTATGGTTTTCACACTAAGAAAAAAAATGGTTTTGCTAGGCATGGTGGTGAACACCTGTAATCTCAGTACTTGGGTAGCTGAGACCGGAGGGATCACAGGTTCGAAGCCAGCCTCAGCAACTTAGTGGGCTGTCAGCTGCTTAGGAAGACCCTGTTTCAAAATAAAAAATAAAATAAGGCTGGGGGTGTAGCTCAGCAGTAGAATGCCCCTGGGTTCAACCCCCAGCACCAAAAAAAAAAGTTTAAAGAAAAAAGGTTGGATTTATTGAGATATCATTTACATGCAGTAAAACTGACCCTTTTTAGTATACAGTTCTGAGTTCTGACAGCTGCATTCAGCTATGCAACTATCTCCACAACATAGACAAAGAGCAGCTCCATGACTTCCTATAGTCCCTCCTACTTCTTTTGTATGTGTGTGTGTGGTACTGGGGATTTAACCCAGGGGTGTTGTACCTCTGAGGCACATCCCCAACTCTATTTTATTTTTTATTTTGAAACAGGGTCTCACTAAGTTGCTGAGGACCTCACTAAGTTGCTGAGGCTGGCCTTGGACCTGCGATCCTCCTGCTCAGCCTCCCAAGTACTGGAATTATAGGCATGCGACACCACATCCGGCTTTCCCTCCTATTTCTTTGAATCAATCCTTACCCTTCTATCTCTCCCAAGCAACCACAATATTATTTTTAATTAAAAAACAAACATCAGTGGCACCACTGACACTAAGGAATCCTGTGTTTGATCCTATAATAAAGTCATATACCAGGAAGCAGCTAACTATGGCCCATAAATGGAATCTAGCCCACTGTGTTGTAAGTCAAGTTTTATTTGAACACAGCCATGCCCATTCACTTATTATCTATGACTATACTGCCATAACAGCAGAGTTAAATAATTATAACAGTATAAAATAAAAAGTTTGTTAACTCCTATTGCAGACTGTTACGATTTTCCTTTTAGCAGTGTTTGCTTTCTCCTTCTAAATATGCTAATACTTCTCAAAGTACCTGTTTATAGCAAACTTCCAGTTCTCTTTTTCTGCTGCTACTCTGGTCTGATATGAATGCTAACGTGGACCTACTGCGAACTCTATTTAAAGAGCAATCGACTCCATGACATTTATATGCCTCACTTTTTAGACAACTCGGAGAACTGAGATGGTTAAACATTTGCTAAAAAAAATGCTACATGAGATAAAGTTTATAATCCTATCACGCAAAATTATAATCACCCCTTCCAGGGAGTATAGTTCTAAAATTCCACTGTGAGCTCTTTGTCTTTTTTTTTTTTGCAGTACTGGGGGTTGAACCCAGGGGCATTCTACCTCCGAGCTACAACCCCATCCTATTTTTATTCTTTATTTTGAAACAGGGTCTCACTAAGTTGCGGAGGGCCTCACTAAGTAGCTGAGGCTGGCTGTGAACCCGGATCCTCTGGTCTCAGCCTCCCAAGTACTGGGATTATAAGCGTGTGCCACCACACCCGGCAGCTCTGTGTCTTTTATACAAACAGTACTAGTTTGCAGTAAGTCAATTTACTAGGAGTATGCTTTCTTTAAGGTATAATTTTGCTGCTTTTTGAGAACATTGTTGTGATTTGTTGTGAACATTGTTGTGTGATGTGATTAGAATGATTTAATACCTTCCTTAAGAAAGATGTATCAACAGTATAAAACATAGTTTATTGCAATCACAATGCATGCTATGTTAGATCCTGAAGAAGACCAAAAAAATTGATTACCTGGCAAGGAATTGCACCACCCCACTCTTGCTGAACGATATTGCAAACACCAACTAATGCAGACTCCAAGCAGGTTTTGTCATAATCATCCATATTACTTAGCGCTTCCTTATTGAATAAGAAAACAAAATTGCTCGTTATTCTTCACTGTTTTTTTTAGTACTGGGGATTAAACCCAGGGGCCTTCTGCCTCTGAGTTATACTCCCAACACTTTTTATTTTGAATCAGGGTCTTCCTAAGTTGCTGAGATTGACCTTGAATCTGTGATCCTCCTTTCTCAGCCTTCCAAGTACTGGGATTACAGATGTGCACCACCTGGCCTGGTTTCTTCACTGTTTAATTTGTTGTTAATTTTTTTTTGTTTACAGTACCAGGGATTGATCCCAGGGGCATTCTACCTCCAAGCTACACCCCCAGCCCTATTTTTTATTCTTTATTTTGAAACAGGGTCTCACTAAGTTGTAGAGGTCTCACTAAGTTGCAGAGGGCCTGGCTTGTTGTTAATTTTTTATAAACTGTTTAAAGTATGAATGTTACATAGGGGACTTTTGAGTTTTTGAGGGTCTTAAAGAAAAACAGTAAAACAGGCTCTCTCAACTTAAATAAATTTCTCAAATAAAGGATAATTAAATGAGCTTTTATTCTAGCCTCTTATTAGTTGACAGTAAACAGTCCCCCAAGTTTATATTTTTTATGAATGGACCTTGAAGAAATATATTAAAATGAGCCAGGCGTGGTGGCGCATGCCTGTAATCCCAGTACTTGGGAGGTTGAGACACGAGGATTGCAGGACAGCCTCAGCAACCTAGAGAGACCCTGCTTCAAAACAAGAAATAAAAAGGTCTGGGAGTGTAGCTTAGAGGTAGAATGCCCCTGGGTTCAATCCCCAGTACCACAAAAATAAAATAAAACAAAATAAAATAAAATGAAGAAATGACAAAGCACATCACAGAAATGACAAAAATGACTGAGTATGAACTATAACCTAAACACCATTCTAGGCATTTTACATGCACTTAATCATCACAACATTGCTAACCCTATTTTGTGTATTTGTATGCTACTGGGATTTGAACCCAGAGTCTCATACATGCTAGGCAAATGGTCTACCACCAAGTTACAACCCCATCCTTCTTTTATTTTGAGACAGGAGTTCACTACGTTGCCCAGGGTAGCCTCAAACTTTCCGTCCTCCTTCCTCAGCCTTCTGAGTACCTGGGATTATAGGAATGTACTAATATACCCAGCTTAACCTGACTTTTTTTTGTGTGTGTGTGGTACAGGGGATTGAACCCAGGAGCATTCTACCTCTGGGCTACACCCCCAGGCCTATTTTATCTTTCTTCCTTCCTTCCTTTCTTTCTCTCTCTCTCTTTCTTTTGCGGTACTGAACCTGGGGCATTCTACCTCCGGGCTACACCCCCAGCCCTATTTTTTATTTTGAAACAGGGTCTCACTAAGTTGCAGAGGGCCTCACTAAGTAGCTGGGTCTGGCCGCGAACCCGGATCCTCCGGTCTCAGCCTCCCAAGTACTGGGATTACAAGCGTGGCTTCAAGCTGACTTTTAAATGAGGAGTCTAAAGTACAGAAAGATTAACTTTCCAGGTCTCATGACTACAGGTGGGAGTCATGACTACCTAGATGTGAACCCAAACAGTCAGATTCCAAGGTTCCTGCTCTTAACGACTACTCCTCATTCCTTATATAGCAGTTCTCTAAATTTCCTAATTACTGAATATTGGAAATCCTTAACTTGCTCATTTATAAGAAAGCCAGTGCAAGCTGGGTGCCGTGGCACAAACCTGAAATCCCAGCTACTGAGGAGACTGAGGCAGGAGGATCATGAGTTCAATATCAGGCTGCACAACATAATAAGATGAAAAAAAGAAAGAGAGGGAGGGAGGAGAAATGAAAGCCAGTGCAGTTATCTTTTAAAAAAGCTTTTTTTGAGCCGGGCGTGGTGGCGCACGCTTGTAATCCCACTACTTTGGGAGGCGGAGACCGGAGGATCCGGGTTTGCTGCCAGCCTCAGCTCTCTCTCTCTCTCTCTCTCTCCCTGTCTCTCTCTCTCTCTACCTAGTGAGGCCCTCCGCAACTTCGTGAGACCTGGTTTCAAAATAAAGTATAAAAACTAGGGCCGGGGGCGTAGCGCGGAGGTAGAACGCCCCTGGGTTCAATCCCTGGTACCACAAAAAAAAAAA
>PVJS01027061.1:11315-26629 GCA_004027185.1 Glis glis | reverse complement strand
TTTTTTTGCGGTACCAGGGATTGAACCCAGGGGCGTTCTACCTCCGCACCACACCCCCGTCCCTGTTTTTTATACTTTATTTTGAAACCGGGTCTCACAAAGTTGCGGAGGGCCTCACTAAGTAGAGAGAGAGAGAGAAAGAGAGAAAGAAAGAGAGAGAGAGAGAGAGAGAGAGAGAGAGAGAGCGCTGAGGCTGGCCGCGAACCCGGATCCTCTGGTCTCTGCCTCCCAAAGTACTGGGATTACAAGTGTGCGCCACCACGCCCGGCTAATTTTTCTTTTTTTAAATCTCCAATGCCTATTACTAGATAAATTTACTGTGTGTAAATTATTGACTAGGACTAACTTCTCTCTCCTGAGCCCAAGGTATAGTAACGGGGTGCTAAACTTGTCAGAGAGCCCAAGTCATCTCAGTCCTGTGCTATTCATGAAGCAATCGGAAGAGTCCAAAGCCCCATCCAAAGAGATGTTCTGAATCTCATGGCTTAGAATTTATTTGATGTGGTTTTATATACTGCACATAGTTACTCTTTAATTTAGGCATGTTTCCATTCATTTCAGCTACTCATTTGTTCATAAATTTAACAAATTTTACTGAAGATCTCCCATATTCCGGGGCTACTGTGTGGTATTGGTAATAGGATAGTGAATGTAACAGGTATGTACCCTTTGTTTGTTGGCTTTATAGACTAATTGGAGAGGACAGAAAATGAGCAAATAATCTTACAAATAGAAGCAACACTACTGCTGTGGAATAGCACTATGTGTGGAGCTATGTGTGGATAGATAGCACTGTGTGTGGAACAGGGATGGGTAAGACGAGTTATTTGGCAGACACTTGATGACCATCATTGTCTTCCCTTTTCTGTCTTCGGCCCTGTACAAGACATCAGAGACTTGGAAAGAACAGACAGAGGGCAAGTTAAACAGAGTGAATGGGGAGCAGAACTGGCAGAACGTAACATGAGGTGGCCGCAGGGTAAAGGAAAAGCAAAAACCTGTCTGCAGCAGCATGACAGATCAGTCCTTGAATAGACAGTATACCATAGGATAAGTCATAAGCGTAACTACCATTTTCATGAAAAGTTGTTGCATAGTCATTCTACTCAATTTAGTGAAAGAGGGGGAAACACAGTAAATTTAACGTGATCCCTATTAACATGCTTAAAGTATTGCTTGAAAATTATCTGTTTTATGGCATTTTATCTAGAACATTGTATAAATGAGATTGCTACCTTCATTTATACAAATATTTTAAAACAACATGAATATTAATTATAGAAGCATCTATGGACGAGAAGACAGCAGTCCTTGGTCTCTGCTTTCATTTAACATTTGCTAGCCAGGCCATGGATAAATAATTAAAAGATCCTAAATGTTCTTGTTAGTGAAAATATGATAATAATATTTCCTGCTATCTGAGAAGGTTCTTTTACTTATATTCATTCAGTTAATGTTTACTCTGAGCCTATTATGTACACTGAGAATACAGCGATGAGTGAAGGAGACATGACTCTGGGCCTTCAGAAACTTACAGTTCAAAGGGAAAGACCAACATTCATTCCCAGTGGGTCTTTATTTTTGTGGTCCCCTTGGCCTGTAATGCTGTTCCCCTCCTGTGCTCATGACCTGCTCCCTCACTTCATCTGGGTCTCTGCTCAGATGTCACCTCTTTGAATATCTGCCTGATGTCTCTACCCATTCTTGTCCCTCTTTATCTCTCCCTTGCTTCACTTTTCTTCCTAGCTTTTATCACCATGTCTTCATATTACTGGTTTAGATCCAAGACTGAAGTGCAAGCCTTCCTATCGAGAATGTCTTTCCTGCTCTTTGGCATGTACTGTTTAGAATAGTGCTTGGCACATAATAGGTCCTCGGTATTGCTCATTCATTTGCTAAATGAATGAGTAAACGAGACGACCACACAAGTATATAATTATCAAAACTATATATTCCATAGATGCAAGGTGATAATGTTTACTTGAATTTGAGAAAAAGAAGTGCAATCTACCAGAAGATCATGTGTTTAATTTTTGGTTTTGTGTTTTTAGCTTTCTATTCAAGCATTTATTTCCCAAGAGTTTCTCTTCCTTTATATCCATGGCTAGTAATATTGAGCTCTGCCTTTATGGTTTTATAACCTCCCCTACTCCAGTTCAATTACTTTCTGAAGTAGATTCTCCACTCAGGTCAGTGAACCTTTGTGAAATCCATTGATGACTCGTCAGGCTTCCTGTGCTCCCCAAATTGTATACCGTCCCCTGACTATTGTCTTGGAGAGTGTTCCCACAAAGCTCATTGGATTGTCAGAGTACCTGATAGTGGACGTTTAAGAATTATGGCTCTACACTTTTGCATTTTTCTTTTGCTTTTTGTTACACTCTTGGCATTTATTTTTCTCCTTGTGATGGTTTCATTTTCCTTTTAATTTTCATGATTGTATTTTGGTATTTCTTCATGTTTACTGTTTGACTGTCCCCAGTGTGTGGTATTCCTGGTTTATTGTACGCATCTGATCCCAGCCCTTCTCTCTGTTTCTCTTTTGTCTGGCCAACAGTGTGGGGATGTGCCAACTGCAGAGTTGTCCTGTCCAGCCCTTCTGGGACCTTTACTTCTCCGTGCTACCCTAATGACTACCCTAACAGCCAGGCTTGCATGTGGACCCTCCGAGCCCCCACCGGCTACATCATCCAGATAACGTTTAATGACTTTGACATTGAAGAAGCTCCGAATTGCATTTATGACTCATTATCTCTTGATAATGGAGAGAGCCAGACTAAATTTTGTGGAGCAACAGCCAAAGGCCTATCATTTAACTCAAGTGCGAATGAGATGCATGTGTCCTTTTCAAGTGACTTTAGCATCCAGAAGAAAGGTTTCAATGCCAGCTACATCAGAGGTATGTAAACCAGAGGCGCCGCCAACCTTCTGCTTTCATTTAACATGTGCTACGATAAACACAAGGACCAGAAGGCAGAGTTAGGCTCTTTTATGTGAATGTGAATGATTAGGATTAGGAATAAGGGCAAGAATCTGTTAATATTCTCCGAGCATTCTCATTAGCTGACTATGATTGCCAGATCCCAAATCTGGTTACAGTAGAGCTGAATTCTTTTATATTGTTTACATGCAGAATATTTAAAAGCCACTTGGAAGACAGTGGACATTCCACTGCTAATAATTAAGATCTGTAATTCTAACCACTCTCTACTGAAAATTTAAAACATCCCTATTTAGAAATCATTTTATTTTGGGCTTTTAGGATGTTGCCCTTTTAGAGAGCTACCCTAGGGGACAAATAGGGAAAAATATCCTGTAAATTTAAAAAGAGCTATTAATAACTTAAGCTAATAAACAACTTAGCTTGAAGAAAGCCCCCTGAAAGTGGCTAGCTGACGGAAATAAAATATACTATTATTAAATGTGTTTCCCAGATTCTGGGACATTATAACATTAAAATAATCTTGTTTTTTTCCAAAACCAGTCTTTGCTTAAGGAAACTCAAGCCTCAACATTATGAAATTTATTTATACATTTTTTTCTCCTTCATATGAGTTTCCTAAGTAGATGTCATGAATTTAAAAAGAAAAAGAAAAAGAAAAGAAACAAAAAGAAAGAGCAGCCATGGCAGTGGCTGACCTTTGTTATTATAAACTGTGTGTTTTGGTTGAGGAGCTATTTACTGATTGTGATTGATATTAGGTACAAGTGTGGTTAAGTGAAACACGTGCTTTAGCTTTTCAAAATAATGTTTTAAAGACTATAAAATATAGGTCACTTGGAAATAAAAATGACACAAATTAGAATTCCCTGTATGTTCACCTTCCAGCATTTTTATTTTAACAATGCATGTAGAATACCAAGTTTGAATTGCATAAGTAGACCTATGAGCTTTTTATATTTAAAAAGCCGACTAAAATTCATAATTCTCTTAAATTCTATCATGCATTTTTATTAGAATATTTATATAAAAATGAGCTGTACTTGGTGTATATTAAAATATGTTGAAACTACCATTCATATAAAACAGGTATTAAGTAGCGTCTGTGTGTGTGTGTGTGTCTGTGTGTGTGTGTGTGTGTGTGTGTGTGTGTGTGTGTTTTGCTGGGGATCGAACCCAAGGATTCACATGTGCTAGGCAAGTGCTCTACCACCAAGCCATGTCCCCAGAGCTTAAATAGAATTTTTCAGGAGAAATACTTATCTCTTAAATCAATGTTATAATGCACAGGGATAAATTAATTGTATTATTTAATAATTTCACACATATCACAGAGGCATTATGGTAGTACATTTTTATTTTGCATTTATTATGCAAACAATAATAGCAATCCCTGCTACTTGTTGCTGCGGTGTGGGCACCACTCAATGCTTTGAGATACTCATGTATTTACTTCTCGTTAACCATCTATGCAATAGGTACTGTTGTACTACATTTTAGAGGTGAGTGGACTAAGATAGAGAGAGGTGAAGTAACAGGCCCAAGGTCAAGTGGCTGCTCTATCAATGGGCTGGGACAGGAAGCTTTTACCCACTGCTTCTATCCCTCAAAAATAGCTTATATGTCCAGGTATAAAGGAACTGTTCCTGAAAATGTTATTTTTGTTTGGCTTAATATTAGGCCTTCTCCTCAACAGAATTCTTTTTGCATTTGTTCCTGAGAAAGCTCGCTGATGGGGGGAAAGAGGAGATACGGAATATCTGAAGGGATGACGATGGTCTGGGAATGTTTGAGAAGAGTGCAAGGCGATTGTTAATAAAATGAGTTATTGGTTATGTTTAGAAAGTATTTAAAAATAACACATTTTTTAAAAAAATCTTAATGTGTAAACAAAGCCTTCCTGAAGCCAGTTATTTTCTTAATTAGGAAGTTACTTCTTTTTTAATCCTTTAGTCCAGAGATTAAAAACTACTTACCAACTTGGCTGGCTATAACTCAAAGTTTAGAAGTGAGATTCCATTGTGATTGGAGTTAAAATAGGCAAGATTTCTTTTTATTTTTGAGGGGTACTGAGGATTGAACCCAGAGGCGTTCTACCTCCGAGCTACACCCCTGGCCCTATTTTTTATCCTTTATTTTGAAACCGGGTCTCACGAAGTTGCGGAGGCCTCACTAAATAGCTAAGGCTGGCCGCGAACCTGGATTCTCCTGCCTCCACCTCCCAAGTACTGGGATTACAAGTGTGCGCCACCTTGCTTGGCCCAGCAAGATTTCTTATTGTTGATATTCTTGTTGTTATACCTCTGGTAAGGAAGGGGTTGGTGATAGAGGATGAACAGACAAAGAGAGGAGCAAGGGACAGAGGGTGGGTAAAAAGGTAATGAGCACAAAGTGGTTTGTCAGATAAAGTTTGGTGTCTCATTAGTCCATATTCTGGAGTTAACTTGACCCTTCTCTGGTGTTATGTTTTGTCCTAGTGGCTGTGTCCTTAAAGAATCAAAAGGTCGTTTTACCCCAAACACTAGACGCATACCAGGTATCTGTTGCAAAAAGCGTCTCCATTCCAGAACTCACTGTGTTCACACTCTGCTTTGAAGCAACCAAGGTTGGCAATGACGACGGGGAATGGATGGCCTTCTCCTACTCAGATGCATCCCTCGGACAGTTGCTCAGCTTTGGAAAGGCCAACAGTGGCTACTTCCTCTCAATTTATGGCTCAGTCTGCTTGCTGAACAGTGTGTTACCTGTGAAGGAAAAAGAAGACATTTTCACTGACAGCTTTGAAGAGCTCTGCATCGTCTGGAATAATTCTTTAGGCTTTGTTGGTGTGAATTTCAAAAGAAACTATGGAACAGTTCCATGTGACTCTACCATTAGTAAAGTTATTCCTGGGAATGGGAAATTGTTGTTGGGCTCCAATAGAAATGATATGCCTTCTCTAAAAGGGGACATTTATAACTTTCGACTTTGGAATTTTACCATGAATTCAAAACTCCTCTCCAACCTCAGCTGTAATGTGAAAGGGAACGTGGTGGACTGGCAAAATGACCTTTGGAATATCCCAGCCCTGGCTCTGAAAGCTGAAAGCAACCTAAGCTGCGGTAAGTCTGTGGCACAAGAATTAATATTCTTTTTTTTTAGCATTGTTCTATGAAAATGTGAGAAATTATACACAAATGTATATGCATGTATACACACACATATATGTATACATATATGTAATTTTCATTAATGATTTCTTTTAATTTTATTTATTTATTTTATATTATTTATTTATTTATTGTGGCACTGGGGATTGAACCCAGGGGCATTCTACCTCTGAGCTACACCTCCAGCCCTATTTTATTTTTATTTTGAAACAGGGTCTCCCTAGGTTAATGAGAATCTCACTACTTGCTGAGACTGTCCTCGAACCTGCATTCCCCTTGTCTCAGCCCAATGACTAGGATTATAAGCCTGTACTACCATGTCCAGCTCTCTTTTAATTTTAAAAATGTTATCTGCTCCACCTCTTACAGCATACATTTCATTATAAGCCACACTTGTTCAATGAAAGCTTTTGGTCTTACCATTCTTTTTATTGGGGGGGTTACTGGGGATTTAACTCTAGGGTATTTTACCTCTGAGCTACACCTCCAGCCCTTTTTTATTTTTTATTTTGAAATAGAGTCTTACAAAGTTTCCAGGGTTGGTCTCAAACCTATAATCCTCCTGTCTTAGCCTCCCAAGTACTGGGAATACAGGCATGTGCCACAGCACCTGGCTGGTCTTACCATTCTTAAGGTTACCCTGTGTCATAAACTATCACACAGTTTATCACTATGAAAACAGTTAAAATTATCTAGTCTCAAATATAAATGATAACACTGGGTTTAAAACAAAAGAAATTAATAAGTTATTGTTTTTAATCACAAAAGTGATTCACTAATAAGCTAATCTTTCTCATCCTGGAATTAAATTTCAATTGCATTACTTAAATAAACAACCACCACCTAAGATAATGGTATTTACTCAGCTAGCACTAAATATCAAACTATTCATTTCATGGAAAATCTTGATTATCAGGAATTACCTTTTTTTTCCTTTGAACTTTTATCTCCATTTGCTTGAAAATGAACATTTGTAGTTGTTTCAAATACTCTTCTTTCTGGTTGCTCTTTAAGAGATTTTAAATGTAACCTTATTGGAAGTAGCTGAATACACTGTTTTAGGAAAATAATTCTATGTAACAAAAAGTCATATTAAAATAGACCTCCATGAAATATTCTCCATATGTACAAGTTAAATCTGAAAGTCTTTACTTTATTATAGGACTCATTCAAACAGAAAAAGCAAACATTTCATTATCAATTTTGAATGCCATATGGCAATCTAAAGTATTGAAAGCACATACTTTTTAGTCACAGAACTCTAAGTTAAGGAGAGAAGAAAGGGCCTAATATTCAACAGCAATTCATATGTGCGTTAGGAGAGAATTTTATCAGTCCATTCTCCATATTTTGCACAAAATAGAACCTATTGTGAAGACCTGAGTCCACCTTCCCACATTTGCCGGACCTGTGCATGCCCTTCCAACCTGGGAAACCCCTGTCACCTACCCCTCCAAGGAGGTCACCCACCTCTCTGTGTGGTCCATGACTCTCCCGCAGAGGGCAGGGAGGCTATCACGTGATGTCATTTGAGAGATATTTTCTTATGGGTTGCTGTAAAGTGGGTGAACTACAACCTGTTCCAGAGGAGACTAGAAATTTCTAAGAGCTACTGGTGTTCTGTAAGATCCTCTTTCAGTTTAAGATTAGCCAAAGAGGACCTTTAGAGACTCCTGAGTCTTTCATTCAGCGAGGAAATTGAGAAGGTCAAGAGTGTGTTTGGTGTGGGATGGGGAGGTAACGAGCAGGGGAGATACTGTTTTTCCTACATTCCTGGTAATCGTCTTTACAGGCTTCGTCATGTTCTTGGCCACTATTAAATAGTCACAATATAGACTGTCCTAATATTTGTCTTTTATGGGACAGTATTTTGAGGACTACAGCAACTGAAATATTTTGGTTAAGTATATTAATAATTGCTAACATTAAAATTATAGTCAAATTGAATATATATTATGCATTAGATACTGTTGTAAGCACTTCTTACATATTTAGTCACTTCCTACACCACCTATCCCATCATGTGAGTTCTGTTCTTGATCCCATTTTGCTGATGAGAGATCTAGGGCACAAGAAGATTGAATACCTTATCCAATGTCACTTAATTATTAAGTGGCCACACCAGGATTTGAACCCAGAATGCTTGATTTGAGAGCTACGCTTTCTTAGCCAGTGTAAGTTAGACTTACAGCATAAGCAGGACTAGATGATGTGATGGCTTAGAGTAGGCAAGCTACCGCTTGCCCATGGGAGGAATATGACAGTCCAAGAGCCAACTCTTCTGGCTAGTAGTACAGTCTGTGGGAAAACACTAGCTTTACATAGTGTTAGTACTTATTAACATACTATTGTTTTTTTTTTTTTTTTTTTGCGGTACAGGGGATTGAACCCAGGGGCCTTCTACCTCTGAGCCACACCCCTGGCCCTATTTTTTTATCCTTTATTTTGAAACCGGGTCTCATGAAGTTGCAGAGGCTTCACTAAGTAGCTGAGGCTGGCAGTGAACCCAGATCCTCCGGTCTCTGCCTCCCAAGTATTGGGATTACAAGCATGCACCACAACGCCCAGCCCCTATTGTTTTAAACAAACTTAATAAGGTTTCTGTCCCGCGGTGCTTCTTGGATACCTTAATATGATAAAATATGAGGAATGTAGTATTATAGGGATTCCTATACTTTCTAAGAAATACTTGAAGGCCGGGTGTGGTGGTGCACGCTTGTAATCCCAGTACTTGGGAGGCGGAAACCGGAGGATCCGGGTTCGTGGCCAGCCTCAGCTACTCAGTGAGGCCCTCTGCAACTTTGTGAGACCCGGTTTCAAAATAAAGTACAAAAAAATAGGGCTGGGGGTGTAGCTCGGAGGTAGAACGCCCCTGGGTTCAATCCCCGGTACCGCAAAAAAAAAAAAAAAAAGAAATCCTTGAAACCAGGGGTTGCAAACTAAAATGGCCTATGGCAGGCCACTTGTTTTTAATAAAGGTTCGCTGGGACACAGCCATCCTCATTAGTGTATGTGTTATGGCTGCCATTGTGCTACTTGTGGCTATGCTGATTGATGATGATAGACACACCATGGCCTCTGTGCTAAAATATTTACTGGCACGCCCTTTACGGTGCCAGATGCGCTGTCATTGCACCACAAGACTGACCTAGCCAAGCCCCTGATGAGTAAATTTACCAACCCCTGGAACTAGCCCAAAGAATCAGAAGAGCCCACTTTGCAGAAGCTCACACTTGAGACACCGCTGGAAAGGACCTGCCAGATGTCGAGGCCCAGAGGAAGTGAACCAGTTACCCACAGGCCTGTTCAGCCCTTAGACTTGGCTGGTGTTGGTAGTAGTATTTATTTGTTCTCATTTATTTGCATTCATTCCACATGATACTTTTAAACTATGAACCATTTAGAACATTAGAAATTAGATTTCACATCAAAATGAATTTGGGGGGTTCTTCTGGCAAACAAAATGCTTGTCTATTGTCTCTTCACGAGTGGTGGCTGCTTTTGAAGGGGTTTTTCAGGTCACCTCAGCACGCCCCATATCCTCCCCACTCCAGTCCCTTTTTTGGGTTTAGATTGTCTTCTGACCCTGGTAGCCATTTAAGTTTGGGAATCCCAAGTTAGGCCACTCACTTCTTTTTATACTGGACACAAGAGTGAACCTTAGCAAAAAATATTTTTTTTTTGGAGGTGGTTGGTGGACTAAAACTCCTCTCTCCTTATCCTCTTTATAGCTAGGAGTCCTCATGTTTTATTTATTTTAATTAATTAATTATGCCTTTTTCTAAATTGACAACCAAAAACCATATGTATTTATGGTGTGTAGCATGATGTTTTGCTGGATGTTTACACTGTGGAATGGCAGCTTCGTGTTCATGAAGGCATCTATTACCTCATATGCTTATGTCTGGGCAATTTCAAATACGAGATGCGTTGCTTTTAACTGTCGTCATCATGTTGCATAATAGATCTCCTGAACATATTTTTTCCTGTTTAACTGCAATTTTGTATCTTGACCTACATCTTCCCAACCCCTCGCTCCCCCCACCCACCCTGTAATCACCCACTGTTCTACCCTCTGCTTCTATAATTTTAACTTTTTAAAATTCCACATAGAAGTGAGATCATGCAGTTCTCATATTTTCTTAAATACTGTTTTTGAGACCCCTTTCCCAAGCTTTAAGATTACTGGACTGTATCAGATCCCCACTGTGTACCTTAGTCATCTGTAAATTTTCAAAATGATTTCATCAAAAGAGTAGCACAAGCTTCAGAGTCAATATATTTGAGCCTTTAACTTTTGTGTGTGTGTGTGGTCCTGGGATGGAACCCAAGGGTATTCTACCTCCGATCCACACCCCCAGCCCTGTTTTTTATTCTTTATTTTGAAACAGAGTCTCACTAAGTTGCGGAGGGCTTCACTAAGTAGCTGAGGCTGGTCGCGAACTCGGATCCTCCGGTCTCAGCCTCCCAAGTACTGGGATTACAAGCGTGCGCCACCACGCCTGGCTGAGCCTTTAACTTTTATAGCAATCTTCTGGGTGTTCCAAGATGATGCTAAACATCCCCATTGGGTACACTCAGATGTCCTGGTCTGTGCGTCAGGAGTAATGATGGGAGAAGGGAATTTCCTGTTGCTTAATCATCAGCTTTGGGAGTTGAAGAATCCAAGTTACTTATTAACTGACAGGAAATACCTGTAACAGAGATCATATCTAGGCTTGTTAGATAAGCAAAACTTCAATAAGTAGAAGAAAGTGTGTTTTATTAACATTTTAACCTTTCTTTTTTTTCCGGAAAACATTGTGCCTTGCTGTTTATGGTTATCTTAATTTCCAACACACTAATGATCAGTACAGTAACCAATAGGAAAACAGGATCTCATTCCTGGCATTCCACAAGGCTGACAGTGTCTGTTAAATATGAGCTGTTCCAGAATCCACTTGTGATAGAAAATGATTTTCCAATGGCAGATTGCCAGATAAGTTATAATATTAAAGTAAGAGCAAAACAGAACAGACTACATTTAATATTTAAATGTCCTGTCATTCATTTTACAAGTTAAATAACCTAGCCTTAATAAAAATCAATGTGTCATTAATAAATATTTCAGTGGAAAATTTTCCCTATACTTTTCTAAGCGTATTTGGGGAATGTATCTGATCTAAGAAATTTTCAGCAGATTTTTAAAAATATGGTTAACCTTGACAGTCCTTTCCAGAAATAAATGTTTTGTCTAGCAATAATTCTTTTTCATATTATAGCATCTCTATTTTTCCTAGAACAAGTTTTTAAACATACTCTGTTTTATGATCTTGAACGACAGGTAATTTCCTTAGTTGACTCTTTCATTATATGTGCAAGTATTTGCCTGTGTTAGAATTCAAGTTTAGATACTGGCTAATGTCCATCAGCTTTCACAAAGAACAGACAGTGCTTTCTCTAGCAGTTTTATTTATTTTACTGATTACTGCTCTTTCCTGAGGAGTGGTACAGTATAACTCAGTGAATAGTACAAGTTCAAACAAATTACATTTATTTAGCAAGCATATCTTAAGCACTTCCATCTATTAGTCATTGTGGATGTAGAGATAAGACACAATTCACAACTACCCAACTTTGTTATTCTTTTCTAGAAATTTCTGAATTTTTACAGACATTTGTTTTCATATCCAAAATTTTGTACCTAGTTGCTGACTTTATCAACTCTCAGATTCCTACCCTTTCATAATTATTGCATTTCTATCCTTAATAGCTATAAAACTCTGATTCATTAATGGCTCCTTCCTTCTATCCCTAATAAATAATTGAGTTTATCATTTTTAGCTTACCAAATAATTTTTAATAAAATTAAGATAAAATCACTGTATCTTTATAAAGGACTTTATTCTTTAAGAATGCTCAAACTTCTTAATTGACATGGATGATTTCCAGAAATAATTCACTTTAAACATGTTTTTATGAAAAGTTGTAAAATTCATCTTAGTAACAACTATTCAGAGAAAACTGAAAGGTATTATTTTTTAAATTTTTCTGCTTATTGCAACTTACCGTGAGGGTTTACAATTATTTGGATTTCAAGTAAGGTGTAAGATGAACCTTTGGCTACAAATCAGCCCATTTTACCACAACCTGTATAAGTATACAGTGACTCCTTTCAGTAGCACGATTTGGGAAGAACACTAGAAAAAAGAGATTAGAACTTTATAGTTTTTCACCAACTGCACATTTTCAGTGATTATATTTTCTTTCAAGAAAATCTGACTGTAAATTTTGCTGTTAAGTAAGCACTTTTAAACACCTTAGTGTAGCCTGAAAAAGAAAACAGGGAACATGCCCAGATCACATTATTTTAAAAGTTTGTGGTAAATCTTTATTCTGGAGAGATGACTGTCTCTTCCTTGATTTCCCAATTTGTAAATCCATCAGCCTAGGAAAATTGATCATGACATTGACATTTTTTTATGAAGATATGCTTAAAACAGAACTGGGTAAAAATGAAAAGTTGTGTATACTTTTGCCTTTTTAATTTTTTTTTAAGTGAGGTCACACTATGTGTCCCAGGCTGGCCTCAGACTCCTAGGTTCAACTGATCCTCCTACCTCAGCCTCCCAAGTAGCTGGTACAGCAGTTGTGCTCCACCATGCCTGGCTCAGTATACTTTTTATATTTCATGTATTTGTTCATGTAACTTGATGCTTTTCTAGTGTAAGATTTCATTCATCAATTTAATTTCCTTTCATTCAAATTTGTCACTCGTTTTATGCCATTTCACTAAAGCAGTCTTCAAATTTAATTTCTACGGCTCTATTGAATCATCAGAAAATGGCATTTGTTGAGTATTTATAAAGCAACATTAATTTGCTAAGCTAGAAGTTGCCCAGAAAGAACAGATAATTAAAATATCAAGAAGCAAATATAATTTCCCATGAAAGCATATCACATACTAAAACTATACTTGCTAACCACACAATGAAACTGATAAAACGCTCAGGAAAATTGTGAAATATCTTGTTCTAAATCATAGCTCTTCTGATTGTCTTTCCTTCTTTCCACCTCTAAGCTTGTTAACATAATGTAGTTAGCCTGAGAACTTCTTTCCCACAGTGCTGTACCCTTATCTCTCTTTGTCTTCCAGAGATATTGTATCAATTCCAGAAGTGGCCTAAGGAGCCTTTGACTGCCAACATTGTGTGTAACTTGAGAACCACAGGAACTCCATCCAAGGGTCCCCTCTGTGGCATGTCACAGTGGCTGAGATTCCATCAGTCACATTGAGTTGTAAAGGCTCTTTAGTTTCCAGAAATCCCTTTCTAAAGTGGAAGCCCCTCCGGGAGAAGTGAGGTCCTGCAAAAAGTGGGCATACATTGTGATGGGAAAGAATAAACAGCAGAAAGCATTTAAGATAAAATAGTTCTGTCTCCACCCTGCCTCAGCTTCTGCCTCCTCAAGTGTGCTTCTGCCCCATGCGCGTGGTAATGTTTTCAGCCTTCAGCACTCTCCCTCTCTATCTGCTTCCTTGCACAACCAGACTTCCTCTTACATTCACTCCTCGGTAGTCTAGATTTCATCATTCCCACACAACTGAATCTCCTTTCAAGAGATCTGTCACCAAATGCAGAGTGAAGGGTCTTCTCAGGCTTTATCATTCTTTACCTTCCTGGTGTACTGGATAGCGCCACACCCTGGACACCACTGCACTTTAGCTTACATTCTGTGAAGCTGTTGCTGGGTGGGGGATCTTTGTACTTATTTTTTAAATGTTTTATATTCTTATTGGTGCATTATAGTCTCACATCATAAGGAAGTTCATAGTGATGGAGACATACATGCACACAGCATTTGGTGGGCTTTCCCCTGGCTCCCTTCCTGCTCCCCCACTTCCCCATACAGGACATTGAGATTGACATTAGTATTCTTATATTTGTACATAATGTCGGTGGATGTGTTTCCTTCATTAGTTTTCCCTCTCCCCCTCCCCCCTCCCCAAGACCATCTCCCTCACTCCACTGAGGTTTCTCCTCCATTATTTAAAGTTCCTCTCATATCCTGATTACACATATGAGAGAAAACATGACCCTTCACTTTCTGTGACTGGCTAATCTCACTTAATATAATGTTCTCCAGGTCGATCTCTTTTCCTGCAAATGACATAATTTTGTTCTTTTTTTTACTGCTGAGTAGAATTACATTGTGTGGGTATCCCATAATTTTTTGGTCCATTCATCTGTTGATGGATCCCTGGGTTGGTTCCATAATTTGGCTATTATGAATTGTGCTGCTATAAACATGGATATGCATGTATTACTATAATATTCTGATTTCAGTCCCTTTGGAAAGATACCCAGGAATGGTACAGCTAGGTCATATGGTGGATCCATTCCCAGTTTTCTGAGGAATCTCCTCACTGATCTCCATAGAGGCTGCACTAATTCGCAGTCCCACCAACAGTATAGAAGAGTTCCTATTTCCCCACATCCTCACAAGCATTTATTGTTGTTTGACTTATTGATGATTACCATTCTAATTGGGGTTAGATAGACTCTCATATAGTTTTAATTTGCATTTTTCTGATTGCTAATGATGTTGAACATTTTTTGTATATTTATTGGCCATTTGTAACCTAATAACCCAATAAAAAAATGGGCAATTGAGATTAAAAATTATTCTGCACAACCTCAGACCTTGCTTACCTGCTTGGAAAGCATTCAAACAGAAAGCACAAATGGGAAATACAGGAGGTTTATTTAGGGAAGTGAAGGCACCATATGAAAAAGTCCATGAAGAGAGGGGAAAGGGTCACACCCCAGGGGAAAGAATTTGGAGTGGGCCATTCTCAGAGATGAGGTCTGGAGCTATGCGTTTCCAGGTATGGAAAGCGTCATGGAGTGTTCCACGTGTCGGCTATAGTCCCTCTAGACACCTTCTTTCTTTTTTTTGTTTTTTTTTTTTTTGCGGTACTGGGGATTGAACCCAGGGGTGTTCTACTTCCGCTCTACACCCCTGGCCCTATTTTTTATACTTTATTTTGAAATCGGGTCTCACGAAGTTGCGGAGGGCCTCACTAGGTAGAGAGAGAGAGAGAGAGAGAGAGAGAGAGAGAGAGATGGAAAGACAGAGAGAGAGAGAGAGAGAGAGAGAGCTGAGGCTGGCCGCGAACCCGGATCTTCCGGTCTCTGCCTCCCAAAGTACTGGGATTACAAGCGTGCGCCACCACGCCCGGCTCG
>PVJS01027061.1:0-11215 GCA_004027185.1 Glis glis | reverse complement strand
CCTTCTTTATATGTTTTACATTTGAAGTGATTGACTGCCTTTTGCACAACACACTTTAGTGACCCTGTGTTCTTTGCCCCCTTCCACAGGGGAGAGGGTTAAGGTGAACAGGACTCTGTAGGTAAACTTCTGGTCCCTCCCAGCCAACCCCATCAGCTAATGTCTAGCTAGTTACATAACAAAGCCACCTTCTACAAGAGCTGTTTTTACCTTCTCTCATCTATATTTTTGATACTTACATATAGGGTTATCCATGGTTCCATCCTATTCTCTTCTCAAATCAAAACTCTGGTGCTGGTCAGCCCAAACACATCTATAGCTTCTGTTGAATATTTCCTGGCTAGACTTCTTATAAAAATAAGTCCAACTTCCCATGAATCTAGATGTTCAACCTACACCCCAGTTTCCATTACAGGACTTACTGTTTACCCCTCCCCACATACGTTTGTGCCCCTGGTATTTTCTGTCTCCTTTTATAAGATGGTTATGTACCAGTTTCTCAAGTTGGAAACTAGCAAAATGTCCTCTATTCTTCCCTTTCTCTTCTTCTCTCCAGTTAGTCCCTAAATCCTAGATAGTCCTTCGTTAGATTTCTTGTCACTAAATCCTTGTACCTGTCTCTTTCTATCCATCCTCACTATCCTCGTGATAGAAGGCCTGAATTGTTAGTATTATTCCTGCTTCTTGTATCTTCCCTGTTTTGGTTAGAGAACCTCATAAATTATTGTTTTCAAATGTAAATCTAACTTTCTCACCTAGCTCCCCTTCATTTTTTCCCTGTTACCTTCAAGAAAGAGTTCAGAATTTTAGCAGTCTTTCATAATGTATTCAGTAATTTATTCAGTAAAGCTCTAGCAGCCACCCACTGTGCGTGGGCTCCACTGTTGTAAGAGAGACGCAAGGTCTTGCTGCTCATTGTATTTACTTTCTACAAGGCCCTCCACAAGCTACTGATGACTTACATATCTGATCATCCCTATAGTTCCCTACAATTACCCTGCTACAGTAATGCCAAGTTACTGGGGTTCTCAGACCCCTGCAGTGCCTCCTTGTATGTTTCAGAAGTTCTGTCAGGTATCCCCATATCTCTTACAACTTCATGTGCCTAGGGTTCTCCTTCATAATGGATTTCCTGTTCCTTCTTCTCACCCAGCTGCTGTCACATCCTCAGCACACTACCACCTTCAAAACACTTCTCTTAGCACTGTGAGCTGTGAAGCTAGGCTCCCATTCATGGATCTCTGCATGCATTGCACAAGACATTGTTTGGCCTCTGTGCTTCACATACTGTGGGCTATGAGTTTCTTGCATGAACATGTAAACATCTGAGACAAGACCAGTTGGCAGCCCATCATAGACCTGCCTATAAGGCTGGGCTTGTCTGACATACCATGATTTCTTCCTTGGGCCAGGTGCCTGAGGCAATCAAGAATGCAGAAACCATTCTCTTGAGATGCTATTAAACCACTGGGGTATTTTCTGGTCATGCACAACATCTACCTAATTAGACCTAATTTTGTGAACTCATCCACCTGCTCTGTCTTTTCTCATGGGAAAGTTGGGATAATGTTTAAACATTACGATGAAATCACTGTCATATAAATGTTGCTTAAATGTTAGATATATAGTATGTATTATCTATGTATGTCTGTTTATCCATATGTATGTATATATATATATATATATATATATATATATATATATTACACATTGTACCGATATTACACATTGGTACTTATTCTTGTGTCTTTATTCAAATACAGTATTTTTTTGTAACAAGTTTAGCCCATTTTCCCCAGCTTCATCCTGTTGGTTAAAGTCTGTTGGCTCGGGAAGATTTAGAGCAACAGAGAAAATCCACTACTTTTGCTAGAAAATCAGCTCAAAATTTGTTCCCTGCTGAGGATGAATCAATAAAAGCTTGAAATAAAAAAGACACAAGACTGATTTGAAGTCACAGAAACAGAATTGCAAATAGCACAGCCATACTGGTGTCCATGAAACACAAATATGTGTTTTATGAGTAATTCATATTTTCCAAGTTCACTTTTGAAACTTACCCTTGATGTTTATATTATTTTACTTGCATGACTTTCCACCAGAGATTTAATGATTAATTGTTCAAAAAGGCCTTGAACTTTTCACACAAGCTTTAAGGGACTGTAGCACTTCCTTTCATTTCATATTGGATGGGCGATATTGAGTTCACGATTTTAAGGGAACTTGCAATACTGTGGTTTTACATTTGAGAAAATTAAGATACAGTGACCTTAAGAGAATTTTGTATTGGAGTGTCATTGGTGAACTCTTCTGCGGCTGTTCCTAGTCTACCAACCATATGATTCATGATTTTTTTGTAATATCAGTAAATCAAAAGTCAAATTGGTATATTCTTTCTTTGTTGATCAAGGTTCCTACCTGATCCCACTCCCAGCAACAGAACTGGCCAACTGCTCAGAACTGGGGACCCTCTGTCAAGGTAGGGAGCCGGCATCGTCCTCTGTAGTCTCCCTACTTCCTACTTCCTGTTTTGAATGATGGTCATTGCTTTAATTTTTTATCTTAATTTTTACTTGGAAGTTCAGAAACCAGCAATAAAGAATTTCTGGATATGTTTTAGTTGTGTGGGTGCATGGTGCATACAGCGTGGAGAAAGAATGCTTTCAAACACTAGATGACCATATTCTCATGGAGCATTGAGTTTATAAAAATATGAATTATTAAATGCTACTAAAGGTTGATTTTATTTCTCCCTCTGTTTCTTCTCAAGAATATTGCAAAGGTCCAGTATAAATACAAGTGTAAAATATTTTGAAGAAGTCTTTGTGGGCTATAAAGCAAGGGGAAAAATTAAGTTGAATATTTAGCTAAGTTTAAGAGAAAGACATCAGGGAATTTATGATGTGCAGTATAACATAAATCTTAAAATAAAATGATTATACTATTCTAATGTTAATATAACTGTTTATTATGTTTAATGACTCTATCAATGCCAGTATTCAATGATGTATTACATACTAAATATTTGCATGTAAATAATACATATAGTCACATATTTTTTAAAATAATAATATAGATATGTTGCTTTAATTTGATCATTCTCCTCCTAATTACCCATGACCTTTTTTCATCCATTTATTCTATTAAATGCTTCTATATGAAGTAGCATATTCTATGTACCACATGAGAATCATGGCCACGTCTTTGATAAAAAGCTGGATCTACTATTAGGTGGCACAAAGGTGACAGATTAGAAGTGAGATCAAGTAGAAACTGAAGTTCTCTTCTGTATGTTCATTGTGGGAGTAGGGCACGTAGAGAGAGGGGGAAACTTGTTATTATCTTCATTTTCCTTTTGAAGATATTTCTCTGGTATTACTATCAATCACTACCCTATGAAAGTTAAGTTTAGTTTTTTCCACGAACTCTCTGGATCTCTTAAATAGTTCTATGAAGCACACCAGAAAATCTTAATTTTGTTTGTTTCAGGATCTGAAGTTTTTAAAAAAATTATACTTTTATTCTTTTAATCTGAGATATCTATAGTACTCATTATTTGGGTCAAACTCCTATGATTTTGGAATAGAAAATTATTTTAGGTACAAATGCACATTTTGTAGCAGGGAATTCAATATTTTATAAAGGGCAATTGAAATTCAGTCTTCTGTATAATCAACTAAATGTTTTAAATCCATCACTTAAAGATCCCGATACTTTTACTAAACAGTGATGGATAAAAAGTATTTCATAAGGGAAACCCGTACAAGGAATATGTTCTCAAAGCATTATGTCAAAGATAGGCATCTGATACTCTTAAAATTCTCAAGAATCTAAACCTTTAGGCAATTCTCTGAGGAACCGGAAGGAATAACACACACATACACACACACACACACACACACACACACACACATATGTATGTATATGTACACACATATATATGTATATATATAAAATCAGGCAGACTGACTTAATATATATATATATAATTAGATAATTTTAAAGGTATAGGTTTGTAAAGACTGCCATATATATATATATATATATATATTTTTTTTTTTAGAAACAAATATATATATATTGGAAACTCCAGAAACTGAGTTCTGGAAAGGTTTAGTAATTTGCCATTTGATTGCCGGCCTGTTAATGGCAGACCTAGGTCTAGAATCTAAATGTCCTTTCTCCAGTCCCTTTGTGCCACTTCTGGATCCTGTGCAATATGGCACCAAAGGCCATGCGAATTGATTCTTAATGTGTCATAGAAAGCATTGCTTAATTTTATGCATTATGACATTAGAGTCTGTAGTATTAGTGGCAAGCAATGGTTTCCATTCCTCCTCTATATATTTCCATGCATTAATTATAAATTACTTATCCATATTAACTGTTCGGTACTCCTTGCAAAATTATATCTTTCTCATCTCTGTTACCAGCTACTGTAAATTCTGCTAGTACTACATCACCCACTGTCACCACTAACATGCCTGTTACTAATAGAATCGATAAACAAAAGAATGGTAAGAAATCATTACCTTTTATATTTGTAGTATGTCTTACATAATAAAAGTTGGATTCTAAGGGCGGGAATATCTGGTGTTCCAACAGAGTTTCTGTTTGAGGAGGCAGTTGGTACATTTGTACATTTGCAAGACTAGAAAAATAAATAAATAGCACTTGCGTCTCTTGAGTTCTCATTGTTCCGACCGGTGGAATGAGTTCATTTCCAGTACTCCTCTTCTGCACTTCCAAGCAGTTTCTTCTAAAGGAAATTTCAAGAGAAAGTCATTTAGTTAAAATGAATTAATTTGCATTATAATAGAGACTTGAGTAAAAGAGCTAATCTTCCCATACTATTTAGTCAAATTATTTTCTTCAGGAAACTGGTTTATAAAGGATTTTATAATATCAAAACACTAAGTAATTTTATTTTCAAAGAGAAATAAATTATGATATTTAAATCAATTTCCTTGGTAATACTTTGCTCTCTATTTTTATTTATTGAAGAATAATGGTTAGAATGAGATTATATCTCAACTAAATCATACTTTTTTTGGCGTGCTGGGGAGAGAATCCAGGGCATTTACACATTCTAGGCAAGCACTTTACCACTGAGCTACCCCCCAGCCCCAGTCAGTTTTTTTTGAATGACAAAAATGCAAATAACTTCTACTTCTTGCCTTTTTTCTCCATATACATTTTTCTATCAATATTATTTATAATTTGCAAATATGTCAATTATATAAAGTAAGAAGGGAGTAGAGGAAAAGCCAAGTGAATTATTGTTTAACTTGCTACATACATAGCCTTTTGGTAATTCAGAGTTGTGATTTTGGTTTCTTTTAATAAAGAGAAATTCCAATCAGGTGACCAAACAGTGACCTCAAATAGAGTGATAGTCTCAAATATGAGATATTAGAAACAAAGGACTTTTCTAAAACCTTATCCTTTAGCTTGTGAGGCCAAGACATCTGTACTATATCACAAGGATCCCCAAACCCAGAGAAAAGAAACCCACATGGTTCTTTTTTTTTGCTTCAGATGTTACATCAATTTCCTCTAGAAGGACATTTAAATTGGAAGTATGGAATATTTTACAAGAAAGATATAAATTTCATTAGGGTTATAAAGACATCGATTCAGGGAAGTGTTTATGGTTATTCTGCTAGTTGTACCAAGGAGATTTATGATGGAGCGAAAATTCCAGCCACCCCCCAAGAAAGCAACAGCAGCTGAAGTTTCCAGTGCATATTTCCCATGGCCTCCCGCCAGCAGATGGGAATATTATAATTCTAACCAAGTATTTCAGTCTTTGTATGAACATACAAAGAGCCTCTGTGGCATTCTCCCTCCAGGACTGGCATATCCTCTACTGCCCAAGAACATTTATATGGTGCTTCAGAGTCCTCGGCTTGGTGCAGTGGGGCTGCATTCACTCAGTCTTGTCACTTCTGACATTCTTGAAGAGAGCCTTGTTCAGGCCATCTCCCTCTGCGTCATAACCTCCACTGGAGTTTCAACAAAGCGAGCAAATGTTGGAATCAGTTTAAATGGTTTATCTTGACCACATTAATGAGAACAACTCTAATTCAGATGAGTCCTGATCAAATGATGATCTTAGAATTTAAAAATTTTCAAAAGTCAGGTGGAGGAAAGAGTTTCAAAATTGTGCACTCAGATTTGTGTACCATCTTACCAATTTTTACTATGTCCTTGAACCACCCATCTTATTTATTTAATATGGATTTTTCCTAAATTGACTTGCTCTTTTACTTAAACATTTATATATTTATGTAGAAAAATAAATTTCATTATTACAAAAAGAAGCCATAACTACTTGTGATAAAATAGCAGTGAAAATGAATAAAATATAAACAATATTTCTGAACTTTCTATATTCTATTGCTTCTCACATCTCAAGTCCAAAGCCTTCATTATTTTTTTAAAGGAAGACTAGCAAAGGATTAGAGGCAGATAACACTCAAGTAAGATTTTTTCTTGGATATAATCAAACTTGAAATAGTTGAAAAGAATTACTTTTTTTCCTTGTGAATAAATGACATTCAATGTCGTGTCCTGGACTATCTAAGACTGTTCACATACTATCAACAATTTCTTATTCTTTGGGAAACTGATATAGTAAACATTCTCAGGCTTATCATCTGATATATTAGAAAATCCCATTTTGTTCACTGTAAGACAGATACATCTGTCAAATCTGTTATCTACCTTATCCAGTCCTTTCTACTCCAGACTATCAGAGTTTTACTGAGTTCATCAATAACAATCTGCCAGTTCAGGCAGAGGAGAGGGACTGATTGTTTGATAATATCAGATACATGTATTTAGTATAGCAATAAAATTTATTTCCCTGACTTCTGTGAAATGTTCCTATTTTTCCTTGTAAAGCCTTGTTTGTTATTTTCAGTAGCACATTTATCTGATACCTCAGATTAGACTAATAAAGTCTAATAAACAAATAATGAAGCTTTCTGCCTTTTCCATTATATTCCCAAGAAAGTTCCTGGACTGATTATTATTTCCTTTCCCAATCGTATCTTCTATGCTTGAAACAACATTCCAGTGCTGTTGAATTGTAAACTTTTTTGAGCTGGACACAGGCAACCCAAGTAAGCAATTAACTCCATTAGCTCCTACAACTGTTCTGAAAATCTAGATCACAAATGCGAATTGCAGAGTTCCTTCCAGTTTCTCACATATGGTTAGTTATTCAAATAACAAATTCACTCACAGCACATTTGTGTGGCTCCACCGATCACTCTAGTTTTTATATGCCAGATACCTTGAAGAAATTGTGTGTGTAGCCTCTGCAGGAGGCTGGTCATATTGTCAACACCACTGTCATGTAATAACCACCTCATCACCAATTCAAAGACATAGTCTCAAATCTAAAATAACTGGTTTGGTTTTTTAACATCTGCCTTTCCCAATATATGTTTTCAAACCCATAACTTCAAACCTGTATTTCACATCCTTGAAAATGGAGTAGGTAAAGTAGTGTCATTTCTGTTTCCTCCAAGAAACTCTGAGAGTGTTAAGAAACCACAAAAAGGAAAGATTAATTGAAGAGAGACCTACTCTCCAATTACAGTATCCAAGAGGAATACTGTTTTGATACTGCATCTGTAATGACATCCAGTGATTTCTACTTTGAGGCTGGAAGAGTTATCTAATTGGAAAATGTATATATTCTTAAATACAGTTTTTCAAGAAATGTCTGTTGGGAGTTTTTCTGGCCTGCATGTCACTAATTGGATGATATAGACATCTTTTGAAGTCTGCAACACATGAAGACTTATGAATATCTTTTATATTGATCTGTCATGCAAGTTGCTACATCAATGGGAGAAGACCAGGACTCCAGTGCTGTGATAACATGAAGAAGCCGGCATTCAATATGTCTTAACTACATTTCTTCCAATGGCAAAGTTTAAGCCAGTTAATTTGCTGCAGCTCCAAACTGTCCTTACCAACCCTTCATTGGACATTTTACCTTCTCTGATGGTTCTCCTTGGACATATCTAATGATTACTTGTTGACTACACTATCCAAAAAGTTTAAATAAATAACAAGTAGGCTTTGCTGAGTAGTTTTTAGCCAAGTTTATAAAATATGCAATTTTGAGGCTTCTGAAGAGAAACTGCTTGATAATTGTCCATAGCACAAGAGAATCTATAGTGTCAAATCCTAGACTATTTGGGATATTAACATATTTTATTGGTTATAAACAATATAACTCTAGATAGAATAGTCTCTGATCTTGATATCTCTCTCATTTTTAAAAACAATAAACAAAAAAGTGGAGCTGCCTTTAAGATTTAAAGAAGCTGCCTAAAATATTTGGATGCTTCCATAAAATTTCAGAAGTGTCAGTGTTTAAAAATACTGATATTTTAGTATTTTGTCCAGAGAAGGAATGAATACTATAATAATAAAAAGCATGCTTTAGGGCTCCATCTAGTGATAGCTTTTCATATATTCTCTTAGCATCTATGAATAGTCGCAGAATGTCCTTAGGATTCTGAAAACCCCTAGGGTCTCTTGAGCCTCTACAACTTGAATTTCCTCTCATCCAGAATGTCCGTGATTTGATAGGATGAGATCTACAGTATGAAAGCTTTTTGTCTTAATTATTGTCATTTATTTTAGTGTTCCTCTATGTATTTTTCATTCATAACATGTTTTAAAGGAGTATAAAATTAAAATGACTAGAATAACTGAAGATTTTTAGAAGTTGAAATAATCTAGTCTTAAACTCACCTGTCCTTGGACTTCCACCAGCTTTATATATTTACACCATGATGTCCAGGGGTGGCAATCCCTGTTATTTAGCACAAAGCTGACTCCTTCACTGGAAAGACATTCCTTTTGTGGTGGGACTGGAATTTGCATTTTGGTACATTTGGGAGTTCCGAGTCATACTTTTGTACTTTTTCCTACTGCCTTCCCATAATTTTCATTAAATGTATTCCTCAACATTGTTTTAATTATATATTTCTATGCATATTTTACATGATTTACCCAAACAAAGCATGAAGACAGATTGACAATAATATCCAAAAGTTTCTTTTCTTTAAAACCCACCATATTTCAAAAAGGCATTTTTCTCACAAGCTACTTTGAGTTAAGTGCCCTGTAGCACACAGCAATAGAGATTTAGCAAACTCTTGCTGGCGAATTTGATTTTTTATGGAAAAAATTCAGACTACTTCAGAGACCCCCTCCCCTCCAAAAAAACCTTCTTACCAATATGGTTTTCTTTTTTAAAGCAAGTTAGTTCAACTAAAATTCTCTCTGCAGATATTCTCTTTTCCTCTCTCTTCTTTTGTAAGGATGACCATATTTAAGAAATTCTAATAAAAACCTGATTAATTCCAACCCAGTGTTTCATTGGGGTGAGGAAAGGGAGAAGGGCTCAGGGTGGTAGATATGTTTGTGCTGATGTTCACATTAACTCCTGCCCATCATCTCACTCAACTTTTCACATTCCAAACCCTTTATCACTCTTTATAATGTGTAAAATATATAATTTCTTACTATAAGAAATAAAATAGTACATGGAAAAATTACTACTTTATGTATAGTAGATATTAGAAATCTAGAGAATTTAAATATCCAAAAACGCATGAAAATCTTGGGAAGGTCATATGCAAGAGGTAATTCAGGAGCAACAGGTTATCTGTAAAAGTAAACCCATACCTATTTCTAAAAACTTGCAAATGTCATTGAGTTTAACATCAAAATAGTTCTGAAATTTTCTGTGCCTGTATAGAAGATGTTTTTTTCAACTCGTATGAAAATGATATGATTATACATTTACAGTTTGACATGACTATAAAATGTGATTAATGGATTAACTCTATTTCCAATGGGCAGATGGAATTATGTATAGAATATCCATAGTGATTCAAAACATCCTTCCTCTCCCGGAGGTAAAAGTACAGAGCAAGGTAGCGGAATGGGTAAGTGACTTGTAAAATTTCTTTTTTTGTTTTAAATCTTTAACTTCTGAAAATCTGGAAAAGATTCCAGATTACCAAATCCAAAGATCACACTAAAACACAGATAGTAGATGTATAATAAACAAGGTATGCTTATGCATGGAGAGGTGCATTTGTATAAAGGATATGAAACTGAGCCTAATAGACAATGTCTTAAATAAGAAAAATAGGATATAAAAGGAAATATATTTGGGGAGGTAAGTTTACTTACTATTCACTTACTACATTTTCAGCTAGTTTTTTTTTTTTTTTGCGGTACTGGGGATCGAACCCAGGGGCATTCTACCTCAGAGCTACACCCCCAGCCCTATTTTTTATTCTTTATTTTGAAAAAGGGTCTCACTAAGTTGCAGCAGGGGGCTCACTAAGTAGCTGAGACTGGCTGTGAACCTGCGATCCTCCTGTCTCAGCCTCCCAAGTACTGGGATTACAAGCGTGCGCTACCACGCCCGGCTTCAGCTAGGTTTTTAAGAATTTAAAAGTATTAAAAGACATCATAAAAGCCTTCCACTCTTCCTTTCCTCTCATTTTCCTGGAGACTAATCCATCTGCTTGGAAATCACTGTTGGATTTTGGGGAATTATCTAGACCTCTTTAAGCACATAAAAGAAAATAATGCTATAGATTCTTATTTTCCTTCCTTTTTACACTAAAACTATTAAGTCTTGCGTACCGTTCTTCACTGTATGTTGTTGCCAGATTTGCAATATTAGTATAGGAGAATTTTATCTTATTTTAAGCACTGCATAGTGTTTCATTGTGTGATTGACTAGTCATTTATTTAACAAGTCTTCTGTTGATGGACATTGAAGTTGTAATTTAGTTAGTCAATATTCTTTTGATGGACATTTTGACCCTTTCAATTTTTTTAAAAAAATAACATTTCACTTTATTTTTTCCTATAACTTGTGGATTTTTAATTTTTTTCTGATTTTCTATACCATTCTCAAAAATTTAGTGTTCCATAGATTTCTATTCTATAAGACTTTGTACTTCTTTTACTATGTAATGCTAATACAGTTCAAATTTTAGCTTTTTGTGTGAATAGAGCCCTTAGTATAGACATTTTAAAGTAAGAAAAGTGGGTTTTTTTATGTAGTAGGTGTCTGATAAATATGTTATTGGTTGTAAAAGATAGTTAACCCCATACATTGGGAGATAGTAGCATATGTATGTATATATATATATATATATAT
>PVJS01027060.1:0-26528 GCA_004027185.1 Glis glis | reverse complement strand
TCACTAAGAAGAGAGAGAGAGAGAGAGAGAGAGAGAGAGAGAGACAGGGAGAGAGAGAGAGAGCTGAAGCTGGCCGCAAACCCGGATCCTCTGGTCTCCGCCTCCCAAAGTACTGGGATTACAAGCGTGCGCCACCACGCCCGGCGATAAATGCTATCTTGATGTTTGCGCTTTCTGGATGCTTCTCTTCCTTTCTGAATCTATGATACCACTTCCATCTGGTTTCCTCTAGAATTTATACTCAAGGCATTGTAGATTTTATTCACCATTGATTTCCATTGATCATCTAGATTCTTCCCTTTGCTTCAGCTGTTCTCCTATTTTTATGCTCTGAGCAGTCACGAGGGTGTGACTGCTCCTTTGCTTGAGTTCCAAATCTGTACTGTCAATTGCCCGTGTCTCGCACTTATTTCAAACTTAACATGTCCAAAATCCGATTCTCCAAATTCTACCTAACCCTGCCACTCCGTGTGCACTTCCGCTCACAGTTAAAGGCAGTGTTTCTCATATACTTGTCTCAGGTGCAATCCTTAGAGTCACATGTAAATTCAACTTCTCTTCATCTTCCTACTCAACACCTCGTAGAGCTGGTGTGTCTCTGGCATCTATCACCTCCAGCTCCCGGTGCTCCATCCTTGCCTGGACCCAAGGGTATTAGAGAAGCTTCCCCACTTACTTCATTGCTACTCTTCTCCTCACTACTACTAACCGCATACTGTTCCCAGAGATACAGCTGCTCTATTTATAATTAGCACAAAAGATGCTACACCTCACAAGCATCATTCACAGGGTAGACATTATAGATTTTTACATTTTATTATGGCAAATTTCCAGATGACAGTAAAGTGCTTTGTTCTAACAAAATCGGTATATGAAAACAATTTTTCCAATGTACAGAAGGAATATGACTTAAGAAAGAAATGTCTTACTCTAATTTGCTCATTGGTGCCATATGGAGTAGCTGGAGGTGAATAAATTAGCTCTCCAGACTACAGATTGAATCTTGATTCTTCTCTACTTAGGTCTTCTGCCAGTTAGCTTGCAGGATGAAGTCTAAACTCTTTTTTTTTTTTTTTTTTTTTGCGGTACCGGGGATTGAACCCAAGGGCATTCTACCTCCGAGCTACACCCCCGGCCCTATTTTTTATACTTTATTTTGAAACCGGGTCTCACAAAGTTGCGGAGGGCCTCACTAAGGAGAGAGAGAGGGAGAGAGAGAGAGAGCGAGCTGAGGCTGGCCGCGAACCCGGATCCTCCTGTCTCCGCCTCCCAAAGTACTGGGATTACAAGCGTGCGCCACCACGCCCGGCTTAAGTCTAAACTCTTTAGCAAGTTGTACAAGGCCCTGGACACTCTGGACCCACTTCAGTCACTGTATCTTCTACACATACCAGTGCTTCAGCCCTGCTACAGGGGTTCAGTGCAACAACTTTTATTTATTTATTTATTTATTTATTTATTTACTTAGGTGGTACTAAGGAACCCAGGGGCAGTCTACCTCTGAGTTACACCCCCAGCCTTATTTTTACTTTTTTATCTTTAAACAGGGTCTCACTAAGTTGCTGAGGCTGGCCTTGAACCTGTAGTCCACCTTGTCTCAGCCTCCCAAGTACTGGAATTAAAAGCGTGCACCACCACGCCTGGCAACTTTTACCGTTTTAATTAATTGGATTCTCTCCATCCCTTCCTACTTAGTGAAGTGTAAAGCAAAAGTCATCTTTTTGATGAGATACTCCTAGGTATTATTAATTTCCACACTTAGGCATTTATATTTAACATTGTAATAAGTATACAATTTTCCAAAATTTATGCATTCGGTCGGACTTAACACATAGGTTAGATCATATAAAATTGCAATAAAAAATGGGCAACCATTGGCAATTCCATATAGTTCAAACTGGTTTTCCATTTAGAGATGAAACTACCTTCTGTATGTTTATATGTGTCAATCTAAATGTTAATTTTCCTATTACATGTTTTTATTCTTATGTCTCCTTCAGTGTCCTCTTGTTTTCTTGGAAAAATAGAAAACACAAATATCATTATTTGGAGCATACTTTGCCACTCACCCAAACCCAAAAACATTATAGTCAAATGATCTAATGCAAGAATTTTCTTATGTTGTAAAAATCCAGGTCACTGGGTCAGAGTTATCTGTCACTAATGCAAATAAATCCTGGGCTGAACTCAGGGGGGTGGTGGGAGAGGGTGTATGTGGCATAGGGCTCCTATTAGCTTTAACATTTGTTGGCCTTGGAAGTTAAAAAAAAAATCTCTCCCTGAACTGAACCATTGCAAAGTACTTAAGACCCTTGTCCCAGAGCCCAGGCACTTCATCACTGGCCGCATTCCCGCTGAAGAAGTGATCCCGGGAAGATGGCTCTTAAATCAAAGGATGTGAAATTGTACTTGGCAGTCACAGCACAGGAAAGAAAGATCCTGCTTGGAACAGCGACCTTTTTTCTGTATTTGGTACACTCACTTCTCTTCTCGAGCATCTTGCTTTTATTTTTATTTTTGATATATCTTGATAGCTTAGAGAAAAAGGATCTCTTTTGGGATCCTTGTGAAAATAGGATCTCCTGACATACTTCGGGGAATTAAATCCTATGCTTCACAGTCGATCTCAAAAGGTGTTGTTGTTGGTATTTTCACCATGATGTTTAAGTGCTTTGGAAATGTAGCATAATTGGAACACTCATTTCCTGTTGTAGGTCTGTGCCATATCACAGCTGTGCTCAATTAAGCCTTTTTGAAAAGCAGGAGAAAAGAAAGAAAACAATGCGTTTTCCCCTCTTTTCTCCATACTTTTTTGTAATAAATAAAGAAATAAATAAACCCAACAACACAACACTTTCTATTGGAACCCCTCCCCCAATACCTTTAGAATTATATACATCTTAAAATATAGCTTCAAAACAATACAAAACATAGCTTATTTCTAATCAAACCACAGAGTGCAAGAAATCCCTTTGTTTGCACCTATGACCCAGACTTGCTAAAATTTCTTATTGAACTTCATAACTGCCAAGCTAAGTCATTATCCCGCTCACCATGAAAAGCTATGCCATGTTGCAAATACAACAGAGACAAGCCTTAGGTATACAAGACAGCAAAAGTTATGAGAAATTAAAAAAGAGTAGCTAGTCAAGCACAGTGGTGCATGCCTGTAACCCCAGTACTTGGGAGGCTGAGACAGGAGGATCTCAGATTAGAAGCCAGCATGTGGGAACTTAGTAAGACCCTGTTTCAAAATAAGATATAAACAGAAAGTGCTGAGGATATATATATATATCTCAGAGGTAGAATGCCACCTTCCCCTTGGTTCAATCCCCAGTGCCACCAAAAAAAAGGAGTAGTTAAAGCTTAGTTCATATTTAAGAAATTAACATATATAGGACTCCCTATATCTCTTAACTGCTGTTTGGTCTCTATTCCTTCCCAACCACTTTCAGAAAGTTTTTTGAAACAGTATGTGACAATGGCTTTGCCTCTTGGGATCATTGATTCCACAATGACCAAAACTGGATGGACCTTCTGAAGAGCTTTAACCATGTGCATATTCTCTTCGAATATTCTCTTCCCTTCAGCCCAAGGGTCTCTAGGTCATTGGGTCTGGGTTGAGGATACAGACACCTGCACATCAAAATGTGTGCAGGGGGTTCTGATGCACAAAACCCAGGCAGACAATGACTGGGCCATAGAACAAGAGTCAAACAACAAGATTGTATAAGACTTTTCACAGTTGGGTTTGTTTCATGTCCAGTGAGCACAGTCCTAAAAGGACTGATCATTGACTTAGAAGAATTTGATAGCTCTGACTACTCCTTATGACTTAGAAAATGCTTCCCCTAGGGAATAACTGGGATACCAGAGGGACTTTAGATAATGGAGGAAAAACTCCAGTGGAGGGAGGAAGGTGGTCTAGGGGAGAGTGTGTGTGCGTGGGGGGAGGGAATTAATGAAGGAATCACTTCCATCCACATTATGTACATATGTGAGATTACCAATGCCAATCTCAATATTATGTATGGGGAAAGAGGGAGTGGGGAGGGAGCTGGGGGGAAACCCACCAAGTGCTGTGCATCTGTCACTATCACTATGAACTACAATATGAAGTGAGACTATAATGCACCAATAAAAGTATAAAAAAAAGAAAATGCTTCCCTTTGTTTTGTGATAATACAGTCATTTTTTTTCTTCCTGACTCTACCCCCCCTTTTCCTTTTTCTTACTCTCCATTGCATTTTTTTTCCAATCTGCAAAACATTGGTTTTCTAGAGGGTCCCTCTCTGTGGCCGCTTCTATGTAATCATATGTGTATTCCTTGGGTCACATCTCAATCCTCCAATTTCCTTTGACAGCTTGGACTCTGGGGCCAGGTTGCCTGGGCTTAACCTTGGCTCTGTCACTTCCTCTTTTACGCCTTTGTTTTCTCATCTGAAAAATGGAAAGAACAACCGTATGTACATCAAGAGGTTATTGTAGGGATTTATAGAGTTAATCTACATACAGCACTGGAACACAGTAAGTTCTAGATAAGCACTTAGTGTCCTTATAAATATTGTCTTTCTATTGGTGATTAACCAATCTACTCCTTCAGCTCAAAGCTCTGCCCTGAATTCCATAAGTACCTCATTCAAGTGCCTACTTAGCATTTTCATTCTGAGTTCACACAAACTCTGTAGATACAATGCTTGTAAAACTGAGTCCCTGTTCTCATCTATCAGCTCCAATTTGCTCTCCTTTCTGAAATTTATAGCCCAGTAAGATACCAACAACAATCCAAGTGTTTAAGATGGAAACTCGAACATCAATCCTGATAACCTTTCTTTTCTTCCCATCAAATTCACCACTAATTCCTATTAATTCTAGGTCCTCCATGATTTAAATTCTTCCACGTCTCCTGAATGCCCTCCAGTGAGCCCTCTTGACATGGATATTCCTGCCTATGTTGCATGTGACTCTTTCAAGTATTGCCCTAGTTTCATTCTATACCTTATACATCAGACATAGTAAACATTACACGCTGCATCAGTGACCACTCAAATACCTCTGATGGCCCCTCACTGCCTTCAGGATGAAATTAATTATCCTCCTGGGTCTTCCTTGTTAACATCTCCAGCCTAGTTCTACATCATTCCCCACATTGTACTCAACATTCAGATAATGCTGAAATTTACCTTGTTCCATAATATTACACCCCTGGTCTTTGAACTTTTGTAAAATTTCCCCTCTTGGAAAAGCTCTATTGCATACCAATTCCCTCAAGCTTAGATGTGGCTTTTCCAGATACTTCTATGAACATTCCAGGTCCCACTAGGTATTCTCTCTAGGTGTGCCATGTTATCTGTTGTACTAATCACATTGTTTTGTAATTGCTATATCTATAACCACTTCTACAACTTCATTACTGCTAAGGCAGAAACTTAACTATCTTTTTATTTTTAGCAATTAGCACATTACCTGGCACATAGTAGGTATACAAGAAAGGTGTGATGTATAAAGGAAGGAAGGAGCATATCAATCTGTTATCACACACCTGGTGTTACATTCATACTAAACCTTGATTTTACCCACACCTACTTTTAGACTCTTTATAATTGTTTCTTCTAATATGTGTGTATGTATAAATAAATTTTAAACTTTCAAAACAAGTAATAGCTGTAAAGTACTACATGTAATACAAACGCAAAGCATTACCATTCATTGATATAACAGATTTATTATGGACATTTTATTTAGAGTAATAGCAGGCAGGGATTCCAAATCCTGCAAGTACTGGCCCCTTGGGTGTTCACCCAAAACATTTCTTGGTTGTGGGTAACCACAGAATCTTTGACATTAATCTGAACATCATATGAGATTTTCAGTTCTTTCTGATTTCTGGTTTCTGGCCCCATTAGTATGTGAAATCTGGATCTTATTGAATCTAATACCGACAAGACAAGTACCTTATTTTAGAAGGAAAATGAATCAAAATACACGAAGTGAACACATGGGAAAGTTATTACTTGAGTTTCCAAAGAGGGTCAATGTGTATAAAAGATGTAAAAACTGGAAGAGATTTTGAATATCAAGGCTAACTCATTCATTCTGTAAATGAAGAGACCTTCTACTTAGAAAGTTAGGTAACTGGCCATGGATCACCAAGATACTTATTAGCAGAGTTTGATTTGAATTTGCTCACTTCTGAGCACTTTCTGCCCACTCAAATGGCTTAGGAGAACTTTTTCATAAGCTTCAGAGGACTGTAAATTCTTTTCCACCTAGGCTAGTGATTGATTACTAAGGAAGATTCACAGATAAAACTGGCAGTGAAAGTGTTGAAGAAAATACCATTGTGATCATTCTTCATGTATTCTGTCTAGTTTTAAAGAATTTCTCAGTCCTGAAGTCAATATGTACTTTCTTGGCTCAGTTAGGGGTGAGAAGGGATAACTTAGTGGGTCAGTGGAGAAAACCCAAAATGTGACAAGGGTAAAACAAAATAAAAATCAAACAATTTTAAAAAGCAAACAAGATTTTGGAGAAATTCAAATATTCAATATGTAACATACATACTTCTTAGCTTCTTTACCCAATTTTCTTTGCAATCCTGATTCCTTATAGTTCTCAGGGATAGAAAAAGGAAGATGAATTGACTTCTCTTGACTAAAAGAAATATATTCCTATTATTGCATTCTCTCATAAGATTCTCTCAGGACTATATGTGTCAATCTAGGTTTAGAAAGAAAAAAAAAACTTGGGGGGGCAGTACTGGGAATTGAACTCAGACACATTCTACCTAGGAGCTATGCCCTGAACTCTTTTGATTTTTTTGTTTTGGAACAGGGTCTCACCAGGTTGCAGAGAGTCTTGCTATGTTGCTGAGGCTGGTCTTGAACCTGTGATCCTCCTGTCTCAGCCTCTCAAGTACTTGGATTACAGGTATGCGCCACCACACCTGGCTGGTTTAGAAATTGTATTCGGATTCCTGCCTATGCAGTGTGTGTCTTGCTATCCCAAGGTCTGGTCTCTGTGATCGAGCTCGTTCTTTATCCTGCCAGCAGATTTACTTCCAAACCAGAGGACTAGTCAAAATGTTAGACTTTGATGATCCCAATAAACCAGATTTTCTTATAGGTATGGTTATGCTTTAAAGCCGACACATTGCAATACTGTTTGTCATCTAGCAATAGATAACTGATGCATTGGTCATGCCATTCCTTAAAATAAACTTCCTTAGAAGAGCTCCACACTGCCTGTAGTCCACTGCCTCACAGACAAGTTCACCTACTCTGTGGCCCCAATCTGCCCTGCCAGCTTCATTTTCTCTCAGTGTTTTGCTCCCCCATTCCTCCCTCTTTCTCTCTCTCTCTCTCTCTCTCTCTCTCTCTCTCTCCCCCTCTCTTTTTTGTTTTGCTGTTTTTATTATTATTTATTTTTAGAATTTTATTGGTACAACATAATTACATACTATAGTGAGATTCAAAGTGATGCATTCATATATGCACACAACATCTCTTAATGTGGTTTCCTCCTTAACCCCATCTGGCAACCCCTCTTCTCCCTCCCCATACGTGCTAGTGATATGACCATGTTAGTGATCATATTAATGATAACTTCATATATGAACATATTATTATTTTGTCTGTTTCTTTCCTGAAGCCCCCTTTTTCCCCTCCTTCCTACTCCCCCTGATCCCCTTCCATTTTCTATGGGTCTCTCTCCTTATTATCATGAAATCCCTTTTTCTTTTGTATTTTCTCTCTAGCTTCCACATATGAGAGAAATCATATGTCCCTTGACTCTCTGAAACTGGCTGATTTCACTTAGCATAATGTTCTCTAGTTCCATCCATTTTCCTGCAAATGACATAATTTTGTTCATCTTTATGACTGAGTAAAACTTCATTGTGTACATATACCACATTTTTGTTATCCATTGATGGACACCTAGGCTGGTTCCATAATTTGGCTATTGAGAATTACACTGCTATACACACGGATATTTCTGTCTTACTACAGTCCAGAAGAATTAAAGTCAGAACACTATAGTGACGTATTCTCCCTTTAGCCACATCTATACTTTCGTTCACTTCACCTTGCAGATTAGTATTACTGACCTGGAAGCCAATTTCTTTAAGGCAATTTTACAGACCTGTGCAATAACTTACAATACGTGCATTCTAAAGTTCCAAGAGGAGAGGTTTTTTTTTTCATTTTTTCAATCTTTTTATGAAGGTTTTCTGCCCCTGATACTGGCCTCATTACTTTAGTATATATTTATCAAACTATATTAAAGTTGTTTTGTATATGTTTTCAGAGAAATAATATGACCTCAATTTGAATATAACTATCATGTTTTGTCTAACGGATACTTATATCTGCTTAATGAGTTAAGGGGATCCAGGAAGGAGTACAGACTATGCCAAGAGAACCTAACTGCATTATAAATGTGTAAAACAATCTCACTGAAGGGAGTAAGGGAAATGGTGCTGACCTAAGAAACTTTGGATATGAGTGAAGTCTGTAAGACCAAAGACAAAAATAACTGCACATAAATACTCTACTCTCATTGGTATAATTATATCCAGGGGGCTATGGATGAACAACTCTGATGTGTGCTAGAATTGAACAGGTAAGTAAATGGATGGAGGAAGGTGGGAGCTAGGTTTCTCCCTACTGGAATATGGGGTTAAAGTTAAACAAGTGGAGGTTAGAGTGATTCAGGTAGAAATGAAGTAGACCAGAGATGTCAGCATAAATCCATGTTTAACTTAAGATAGATATGATGCATAAGACATATTTATAGACATGTTCATATACACAGCTTAGTTCATAAACATATATACCCCCAAAGCACAACTAATCCAGATCTAAACTTTTACTAAAAGGAACCACAGCTTCTTCTTGGAGAAATGGTTGATTCTTGGACTGGGGAAATACAGAAATGTGTCATCTCTTATACTTCTAGAAAATAAGGAAGTTATGAAATAAAAAAAACTACACCGAAGGAATAAGTGAAAGGGATATATAAGCCACCTTTGAGCTTCAGGTCTTCAGAGTTCCCAATGGCCAAAGCTGGAATAATTTGAATACATAATAATGTAATATATCTCAGAGTATAAAATAAATATCCATGATTCTATAATGACATAAGCAAACACTTGAATAAATAAATAAATGGAGAATAGATCAATTTTCCACACCAAAGGATTCCAAGTAATTTATGTAGATTCTATGCCCTCAAAACGGAGGCACATAACTTCCCATTTCTTAAGTGTAGGCTGTGCATAGAGACTTCCAAAGAATGCAGTATGGGAAGGGAGGAAAAAAAGAGAGACTTGCAATGGAGAAACCTGACAAACTCTACTTTGTCCAGGTAATCGAGGTTAATGTCAACAGTTATAAATTATGCTGATGATTTGTACTCTTGATTTGATGTGGTGAGAAATGGCACTTTACTCCTCCCCAGATCTCATAACTACAGCTGTAATTATGAGAAAATCAGGCAAATAACAGTAGATGGGCATCCTACAAAATGCCTGTCAAGTACTCCTTAAATATGTCAAAGTCATCAAAACCAAGGGAAATCTGAGAAATTGTCACAGCTGAGAAGAGCCTGAGGGGAAATAAAAAATAATAAGTGTAATGTGCTATACTGAATGAAATCCTGGAACAGAAAACTAAATAAATCCTTATAAAGTATAAATATTAGCAAATAATAACACTGCAATACAGATTCATTAATGTTTAACGAATGTGTCATATTCATGAAAGAAACCAATAACAGGGAAATGGAAGTATATGAGAATTCTATGCACATTTTCTTATTTTTTTCTATAAATCTAAAAACTATTTTAAATAAATTTTATTTAAAACAAGAAAAAAACACTTTACGGTCATAGATGAAACAATTTCAGCAACGAAATGAATAATGATAATATTGGATTTAACCTTAACAATAAAATAAATATCCTTAAGTCCATGCTGATGAAGGAAGGAAGGAAGGAAGGAAGGAAGGAAGGAAGGAAGGAAGGAAGGAAAGAATGTGGGACCAGATAGTTATCACTGGAAAACAATAGCAACAGTTGCTGTGCATGAACTATTGATAGATGGTAAAAATAGTAGATGAATATAAAGAGAAGAGGATATTTGCATAGTCTCAAAGCATCTTCTCTAAAGTAAATGACCATTAAATACAAGGAGAAAAAATTTTTTCATCTATGGTCATATATAGTGGAGAAATGCTGGCAGGATAAAGGCTAACATCCCCAGTAATATGATATTTGGACTTCACAATTCACTCAGAAAAGTACATCGCCACTGTTGTATTCCTCCCAATAAAGCATAATCACAGTATAGTCATGAGAAAACATCAGACACACAAGGGATTGTGTACAGACTAATCATTCAGCTCTCTTCTGAAGTCTCAAGGTCATGGCAGGAAAGATGGAAAAACTATCACCAATTGGAGGAGACTAAGGAGACATGAAAACTGGATGCAGAGTGAGATTTTGTAATAGAGCCCAAATCAGAAAAAGTAGTAGTGAAAAAACTGGTGAAATATGAAAAAGACCTAAAGTTTAGTTTAATACTACCATTGCAACAATATTAATTTCTTAGTTTTGCTAATTGGACTATTGTTATTTCAAGATGTTAACATTAGAAAATACTGGGTAAAAGGAATACGGAAACTCTGTGCTATTTTTACAGCTTTTCGCCAGTTCTAAAATTATCTCAAAATAAAAAGTTAGTAGAGCACGAAGTGAAACAAAACTTCTTTTACAAAATTCCTTACACCAATAACAGTTTGCCTGTTTCATTTCAGACAGTTACTCTGAGGCAGTCAGTGTCTGTCTCAGCTAAGTGGTGGTGTTTAGTTAAGAACCGCCAAGGGAAAAATAATCTCTGAGCTCTTAATTAAATGATAAGGTAGTATTTCCCTCCTTCAAGAATGTAATGAGTACTTCAAAATCGTTCGTGTTCCCTCATTTTAAAACAACAGATTTCTGGTTTGTTTGTCTGGTTTTTAGTGTGTTCTAAAATAACTTCAGTTTGGGAAGGAGATCTTGGGTCAGATGGATTTAAATTATTTGAGAAACTGTATTTAACTATGACTCAAAGCCAGATGCATAAGAGATGCCAAGGGAAGAAATAACTCACCCAGCTAGTTCAGACTTCCAACAACCTTCCTCAGCCCAGTAAGTTATTACATCCGACACGTATAAATTTAGTCCCCCAATTTACACACAGCCAAATCTCTTTAGACACCTTGCGACTTGGAGCACTTTATAAATTCATTCATCCCAGTAGTGATTTTACAAAGTACCTTTATCTACTCAATCTTATTTAGCCTTAGAAACTAAATACAAACTCTAGAGGAGGTTGTAGGCAGAAAAACCAAAGGTTTTAAGCTGATAGCTCAGTAACATGGTAGTAGATCTAGATTGAGAATTCATGTTCTTTGATTGATTTGTTAGTTAAAAACAAATTAAAAATAAAGGACTTATATTGTTTAATATTCTTCCCAAGGTCTGTTCCTATTTTGAGGTAAATAAAACTCTCCTTTAGATACTGAAAAGATAATGTTGTCCTTCATGAAATGTTCTCCTTTCTCCTTAAGACCACTCTGAGGTCTTTGTTGCTGTTGTTGTTGTTGATTTTCTTTTTTCAATATACTTTTATTGGTGCATTTAATTACACATCATAATGAGGTTCAGGGTGATAGAAACAAGCACACAGCACTTGATGTGTTTCCCTCCAGATCCCCTCTGCTCCTTCCCCTCCCCATACATGCTATTGAAATTTGAATTGGTAATTTCATATATGTACGTAGCATTATTTTAACTATTTCCTTCATCAAGTCTCTTTCCTCTGCTCCACCTTCCTGCCTTCATCCTCTTCCATCATTTTACTGGAATCTCTCCTTTAAAGGATCTCCCTCCTTTACTGGGATCTCTCCTTTTGTTTCCCAATTTCTCTCTAGCTTCCACATATGAGAGAAAACACCCAACCCTTGACTTTCTGGCTAATCTCACTTGGTATAATATTCTCTAGTTCCATCTATTTTCTTGCAAATGCCATGATTTTGTTCTTCTTTATGGCTGAGTAAAATTTCACTGTGTGAATATATAACAGTTTTGTAATTCATTCTATCTGTTGACAGACACCTAGGCTGGTTCCATAATTTGGAAAACATCTTTATTATAGCTTTGTCTTTGCATACCTTTATTTTTTGTTCTTTTGTTAATTCATTTTCACATTCAAAAACTATTTTTTATTTATCAGGACCAACTTTATCCTATATACTAAGGATAAAGACATGAAAGGAAATCACAAATTATTAAAGGTGACACACATATCAACGCATCAAAATTCTGTTTCAAGGTGTGATCAGTTGGAGCCCTTTTGGAACTCTGAGATGGCACAGACCGGGGATGGTGAGCTGTGGTAAGAGGGATGGAAATGCTTCCAGGAGGAAGTACAGGAGTCTTCTATAGTAAACCTCTAGGCCTCTCTGTTGTCCTCACTGGACTGTGGTGTTCTTAAGGGCTTTATTTTTCCTTAACTTCCTTTACAAGGACTAACATCTACTAATAATGAACTAATAAATAAATGAATAAATTTTTGTTTTAAATTTTCCAATAGACATTCTAATGCAGATAAGAGATGTCATATTAACAACAGTGCCCTTTTCTGGGCCATAGTAAAGGACTTTCCTACACACCATTGTCTGATCAGTCATTTTGATTCAGAGTAATCCTGAAGGCTTACTAATGCTAACCTGTCACAAAGCCCATAAGAAATGTGTTTATCTGTTTATTTATTTATTTATTTATTTATTTATTTATTTATGGTTCTGGGGATTGAATCCAGAGGCATTCTACCTCTGAGCTACACCTCCCAGACTGATTTTATTTCTTATTTGGAAACAGGGTCTCACTAGGCTGCTGAGAGCTTCACTAAGTTGCTGAGGCTGGCCTCAAATCTGAGATCCTCCTGTCTCAGCCTCCCAAGTACTGGGATTGCAGGCATGTACCACCACTCCTGGCTAAGAAATTTGACCTGATAATGTGTCTCGGAATTAGGCTTAAATTATCCAAGAACCACTAATCATTTTTCACTCTGTTTTATCTATAGACAGAAAAAAAAAAGGTCAGAAAAACAAAACCTTCATCAAACATATATAAAGCATTTGTGGTCCGGCATGATGGTGCACACCTGTAATCCCAGCTACTTGGGAGGCTGAGATAGGAGGATCACATGTTCTAGGCAAACCTTGGCAATTTAGCAATACCTGTCCCAAAATAAAAAATAAAATGACTGAGGATGTAGCTCTGTGGTAAAGCTCTTTGCGATTCAATCCTCAGTACTGCAAAATAAAAAATAAAATAAAAATAAGAAAAGCATTTATGAAGTTTGTTTGTAGCCAGTACTGCCTACTGATGTTATATTTATTAGCCTTTAGATATCATGCTATTCAGTGTGATTGATTATTCTAGAAAGCCTCAGAGCATAAAGATTTGAACCTGAAACTGAAATAGAGAGCTGAGTGTCTTCATTCTCTGTGCTATTAGATTGAATCCTATGGAATTGCTGATATTTGACTACTCTGACTTTAAAATGTATATTTTATGTTAAATTTTTAAAGGAAGCAAACCAATAAGATTTTTAAAAGAATCTGATAAAGCAGAGTAACACAACTCCATAAAGGTGATACACAGCATTATTATGCAGACTTGGATGACAAAAATCTCATTGTTTGGAGACTGGGACCCGCATCAAGAGGAGATGGCATTGGCGCTAGAACTTGACGCTTTAAGTTGGTGAAAGAAGCATTCTAATTGGAAGAAGAAGCATTAGACTAGAAATCAAAGTGGAGAGAAATGGGAAGCAGTTGGTGAGAAGCCAAGTATTACAAGAATACCGAATGAGTGTGTGATATAATTCCTGTCCTCAGAACTCGCCATGTAATACCGGACACCTGAAAACTCACTATGCCTAGAAAGACAGAAATATCCTGGAATATCCTGTGGAGACTGTGCTGAGATTATTCTTAAGATCATCAAGGTATAGGGAGCAAATAAAGGTTTTAATTAGGAAAATTAGATATTCAGAACTATGCCTTATGAATTTTAGCCCTGAAGAACTATTTAGGATATATTGGAGTGCATGGGGACAAGAGGTGGAGTGACGTATCGGAACATGTACATCTAATAATGAGGTCATTTTACAAGAGAGATAATTGTTTTTCAAATCCTACAAGTCTATAAGATCCTGGGGCAGAGATTATATCATATCTGCTTTCTTTACTGTTATTTTCTAAGTGTGTAGTTTAATGTCAAAAATATTTGTTGAATTAATGATTTTCATCCAAAAATCACTATTATAAGCCAGGTATGGTGGTGTACACCTGTAATTACAATATTTGAGAGGCTGAGACAGGAGGATCACAGCTTCAAGGCCTGTGATCAGCCTCAGTGTCAGCCACTTAAGGAGATCCTTAGTAACTTAGTGAGTCCCTGTTTCAAAATGAAAAATAAAGAGGGCTAGGGGTATAGCTCAGAGGTAGAGTATCAATCCCCAGTACCAAAAAAATCATTGTTATAAAATGATTAAGTTATGGCTGTATAGAGATATATTCATAAATAATCTCAGAAGTCAATATAATGTGTGTGAACAGACAGATACAAAGAGGGAGGGAAAGAGAAAGAGAATAAAAGCGATATTGTGCATGCATATATATACAATGTGAAAAAAAAGGGAGAGAATGTACAGCCAGAAACAGAAGGTTATTGAGCCCTGAAGCAAATACAAAAAGGTCTCAATGAATAATTAAACACATCTCAAGTAAAAAGTAAGACACACTTTAGTAAAGAAGAAGGAATTATTATATATAGGGATACAGTATGAGCAATGGAGGGTCCTCTTCTGAGATATGGGTGAAGTACTATGATAAAGTCACATGAGCAATGAGCTCAAACACAGGAGATAAAGTGTTTGACATCATCTGCTAGGCATTGTAGTTCAATAAGGAGTGACGCATGGGCTTTGAAGGAACACTGATTTGATCAAATGATTCAGAGGAGAATGTGATGCCAGAGCCCAGTTGGAAAGCTAATGCACACAGATAGAAGAGGGATTCAAAGCCCTTGACCCCAAACAGGACCATTATTAATGGAAGAGAGAAAAATCCACAATATTTTTAAATTGACTTGGCACAAAACGCAAATGCATCAACTTACACTTTGTGCTTACCACATCAACCACTGTATTCATATCCACTATTTTCATCTTTTAAAATGGGAACCAATATTTTGAACCGAGAGAAGCCCTTCTCAGGACAAGAAACATAATCATATGCTTTGAAGAACTTCTATGATGCAAAGAATCTTAAAATACTGGAAACATATTTTGCAAACTGTGAATTGAATTTGCACCTGGTGAAATTTGGGGAGGGTGTACTGGGGATCAAACCAGGAGCATTCTACTTCTGAGCTAGACCCCCAGCCCTTTTTTATTTTTTATTTTTGAAACAGTCTTATTAAGTTCTGAGGATCTCATGAACATGCTAAGGCTTGCCTTGAACCTGTGATCTTCTTGTCACAGCATCACAGGGACTGGGATTACAGGTATGTGCACCATGGCAGCTGCACTTGGTAAATTTGAAATTCAAAGTGTTACATATTTTTTAAGATTTAAAAGCTATGTTACTATTAGAACTATAACTTGACCCTTTTCTAATTTCTTATTTGTTTCCTAACTATTGAGTTGACTCAGTTTCTTATATATTTTGAACATTCTCCCTTTATCATGTTATGCCCGGTCCGGTGTCCCAAGAAGGAAGAGGAGGCTGACTGGATTTGGAGGGTTGATTTATTCAGCCACGGTTAAAACAGGCTAGCCAGGCTAGGGATGCAGTCCAACACAAAGTTAGGAGCTGCGACCCCGAACTAGTTTCACACAGATGTTTTAAAGGCAAAAACCACACGCAGGTGGTCGGGGACGGGGCGGGTGGGGGAGCTCGTTGCCTAAGTTACAGCCAATGGGGTGCTGACAAAACCACTAGTCTGAAGTAAGCAGGAGTTGTTATTTTTTTGATTGGCTAGAGCTAGGAAGGTACGTTATGTCTGGAATATGGCCCAACTTTGAGTTAGGAAGGTACGTTATGTCTGGAACATGGCCCAGTGCTTCCAGGATGTTGGGGTTAGGTAAGCAGGATGTTAGTTCATGCTTCAGGGGTTGTGCTATGTGCTCTTTTCACTGATTGGTTGTTCTGGGCCTGAGGGGAATTCCAGATCAGGTAGAACATGAAGTCACTCTTGTTAGGGCTCTCTAGGGCCCTACAATCAGATGTATTATTTACAAATATTTTCTCCTATTTTGTAAGTTATCTCCTTATTCTGTTCATTATTTCCTTTGCTGTGCAGAAGGTTTTTTTAGTTTGTTATAATCCTATCTGTATTTTATGTCTTTAGTCCATTTTGAGTTGATTTTTTATATGGTGTAAAATTAAGAGACCAATTTTGTTCTTCTTCTGCCAGTGGATATCCAGTTTTCCCATAATTATTTTTGAAGAGATTGTCCTTTTCCCTTAGCAATATGTGTGTGTGTGTGTGTGTGTGTGTGTGTGTGTGTGTGTGTGTATGTTTTGGGAAATATTTGGGAATCTGTATGCCTATTTTTATGCTAGTACCATGCACTGTTAGTTACCATATCTTTATAGTATATTTTGAGATTAGGTTGTGTGATACCTTCAGGTTTGTTCTTTTTGCCCAAGATTGCTTTAGCTATTCAGGGTCTTTTGTAGTTCCATATGAATTTTAGAATTTTTTTCTATTTCTGTGAAAAATATTATTAGCATTTTGCTAAGTATTGCATGGAATTAATAGCTCACTTTGCATATTACATATAGACAGTTTAACAATATTAACTTCTCCAATTCCTAAACATGGGATAACTTTTAATTTATTCCATCAATATTTTATACTTTTAGTATATAGATGTTTTACTTCCTTGGTTAAATTTATTACTAAGTATTATTTTTGATGCTGTTGTAAATGGGATCATTTTCTTGCTTTCTTTTTTACCAGTTTGTTATCGGTGTGTGTGTGTGTGTGTGTGTGTGTGTATTTATGCTACTGTGTTTTGTATGTTGATTTTGGGTCTTGAAAATTTACTGAATTAATTTATTAGTTCTAACATGTTTTTGATGGAGTCTTCGGAGTTTACAATATCTAAGATCATACCATCTGCAAACAGAGACAATTTAATAGCTTCCTTTCCAATTCGGATGCCTTTTATTTTTTTTCTTTACTAATTGTCCTGGCCAGGACTCAATAAACATTTCTCAAAAGAAAACATACAAATGTTTAACAGGCATATGAAAAAACCTTCAAATAACTAATATGAAACAGAAATCAAAACCACAACCAAGTATCACCTCATACCTATTCCAACTATTACTAAAACGACAAAAGATAACATGTGTTAGCAAGGATGAAGAGAAAAGCAATTGGTGGTGGAAATGTAAATTAGTACAGCCAACTATGGAAGATGATATGGAGGTTTTTCAATATTAAAAATAGAACTACCATATGGATCCAGTCATTCTACTTCTGGGTATATATTCAAAGGAAATGAAATCAGTATGTCGAAGACATATCTGCCCTCCCATGTTTCTTACAGCACTGCTGACAATAGCCAAGAAATGAAAACAACCTAGGTGTACATCGGTGGATGAATGGATAAAGAAAATATTCATGTGTGCATATGTATGTATGTGTATGCATATATACATACACACATATACATATACACACACGCTTAAATACTGTTCAGCCTTATAAAATAAAGAAGCCATATCATTTGCAACAAGATGGATGACCCTGGATGATAACTAGGTAAAATAAACCAAGCACAAAAAGACAAATACCACGTGATCTGTCTTACATGTGAAATCTAAAACAGACAAACACACAGAAGCAGAGAGAGAATGGTGGTTATTGGAACCTGGAGAGTAGACATGGTCGGGAGCAGTGAGAAATGGGGAGATACTGATCGAAGGGTAAAAAGTTTCAGTGAGACAGGAGGAATAAGTTCCAAAGAGTGCAGCTTAGTAACTATTGTAAGTAATAATGTATTTCACACTTGAAAATGGAGAGTAGAATCTCACCACACACAAAAAAATATGGTACGTGTGTAAGGTGATGCATATGTTGACTAGTTTCATTCAGTCATTCCACAATGTATCCAGTACATGCTTCAAAACATCATATTCTAGGCCACACATATGTGATTTTTATTTTTCAATTAAAAATAAAATAAAAATAACACCAGAAAAGAAATATTAATTGAAACTTTAACAAAAACCTCACAGAAATGAGAAATCAGTTACCTGAATCACAAACATTGTAGCTAATAGGATAATTGGAAATTATTGAAGCCAACCTCATACTTTATAGATGAACAAATGAGATCCAGGAAAATCAATGGGCTTGCCCAAAACAACACAATCCTTTGCTTATCCCAAACTATACTCCTGAGTTCCTGTCTCCCAGGTCTATATTTTATACCACTTTAACCAACCTCAACAGACGTCTTCCCCAAATACTTTCATTGTGTATGAATATATCTACTATTTCATTATGTGTAACAATGAAGCTATAGGTCAAATCCACATCTAATGAATACTATGAAAGCCAGGTTCCTTCTCCATATGCCCCAATATTCATATTTTTACCCGTTTTTCTTAAGGAGTTCTGGAACCTTCTATTGTTTTTAAACCAATTATTAAGAAACAAGCATAAAAGTCACAAAAACCTAACTTTGAAGCACTAAAAATTGTTGAATAAGTGGGAAGGTCTTGGCTTTTGTTGACCTTCAATATTACATACGTGGCAGTTTTTCTTTAATTATGAAAATTTTTTGGTGATGAACAAAATAACATTGAGATTTGGGAAAATATGCAACTTTTAATGTCCAAGAAATTCTATTGAACAATAATAAGCAGAGGGTTGCCCTACTAAAATTTAAAATATATTCCCAAGCTATAATAACTAAAGAACTGTGGCACTAGCACAAAAATAGACATAAAACAAATTTATGTTTAAGTCTTCTGTAGACATATGTTTTCATTTCTGTTGAGTAAAATACTTGCGAGCAGAATTTCTGGTTTCTATGGTAATTATGTTAACTTGACTAGAAACTGCCAAACTCTTGTGTAAAGTGTTGTACTATTTTTGATTCCCACAAACAGTGCATGTGTCCAGTTGTTCTATATTCATTGGTCAATGAATGGAATAAATGTGTGTGTGTGTGTGTGTGTGTGTGTGTGTGTGCGCATGTGTGTGTGTGTGTGTGTGTGTGTGTGTTAGTTCTTATACTGAATGTGTATGGAACATCTTATTTTGTTTTCAATTTGCCTTTCCTTGATGAGTTATAATGTTAAGATCGCTTCAGGGGTTTATTGACCATAGTTCTTCCATTCTACAGAGACAGAAAGACTGGCAGTTACCTGGGGCTGTTCTTTAATGCAAAGGGGAATGAGGAAGCACTTTGAGTTGATGAAAATATTCAATATTTTGATTGTAGTGAAGGTTTTACACACACACACACACACACACACACACACACACATGCACACACACACGCACCAGTCAAACTTCAAACAATACACTTAAGATAGAGGGATATTACTTTAAATCAATTACACATAAAAGTTGATTTAAAAAAAATAAATACCTGGGCATGGTGGCACATGCCTATACTCCCAGTACTTAGGAGGCTGAGACAGGAGGATTACAGGTTGAGGACAGTCTCAGCAACATAACAAGACCCTGTTTCAAAATGTTTTTTAAGGGCTTGGGATGTAGCTCAGAGGTAGAATGCCCCTGGATTCAAGCTCCAGTACAAAAAAAAAATGAATAAAATAAAAAATAAACTGTGTAAAAAATATAAGTATAAATGAATTTGATTAGAAAATGACATTCTTTATTCTGATATTGAGCTTTCTTAAACATAAAAAAATAAGCATTGACTTATTGAATCAAGGAGAAGATGATTCAAAATTCTTTAGGTGTGATTGAATTCAGAGCTCAAGTAATGTCACTTGGAATAGTATAGCACAGGGCTTTTTTAATAAAACAATTATTAGATAGCTTTATTGCTATAACATGGAATTGCTAGGTTCAACATTTTGAAGAACAGCCAACCTGCTAAGAAAAGCCTAAATTTCCATGAATGGAGCATCGAGGGCAATTATGGTTGTGTTTCAGAAGAAAAGAGCTATAGAGAGAGCCTTAATTCCCATCACTTAAATCATCATAAGAATGATTGGTAGAAATGTGAACAGTAAAAGCATTTCTGATGAAGTCTTAAACTTTGTGGAAGGCAGAACTTATCAGTCATGAATTAGAATATTTGGCAGAAGATATCTCTAAGAGCAATGTATATGTATGGGGTGTGACATTGCTTCTTTTGACTGCTCATAGCCAAATGTGAGAAGAGAGAAATGAATTAAAGATTTAATCTATAATCAAAAGGGAAGCAAGATATAAAGATGTGCAAAATTCTCAGCTCGGCCATGTAAAGAAAAGCATGTTGATATTGTTTTGAGAGAATATCACGGATGTGACCAAGTAAACATTGATGAGCAGATTAATATGGAAAAAAGAAAGCCAGATGCCATTCAGCAAGACAATGCAAGAGTGACCTTGAAGATATTTCAGAAATCTTTAATGTTGCCACTCCTGTCATTGGCCCAGATAGGCAGAGGCTTTAGAAGAGGCATATCAAAGGAGCTGCCCAGGGCACCCATGGGACCTTGGGGCTCACTGCCCAGCAGCTCCTTAAGTCTCTGCTCCCTGCATTCCATCACAGCTCTCCTTGGATTCCCTCATGTTATAGTTAGATATAGAATGCCCTGATGAAATCATGTATTAATGTTCAGAGTTGATATAATTAAGTCTTTTTTTTTTTGCGGTACTGGGGATTGAACCCAGGGGCGTTCTACCTCCACGCTACACCCCCGGCCCTATTTTTTTATACTTTATTTTGAAACCAGGTCTCATGAAGTTTTGGAAACCTCACTAAGTAGAGAGAGAGAGAGAGAGAGAGAGAGAGAGCTGAGGCTGGCCGCAAACCCGGATCCTCCAGTCTCCGCCTCCCAAAGTACTGGGATTACAAGGGTGCACCACCACGCCCGGTGTTTAATTAAGTCTAGAAGGCTATAATATCATCAGAGGACAAATGTATTGTGATGAATCTTCTGAGCAGTAACCTAGGCAGGTAGGGTGTGGCTGGAGGAGGTATGTCCCTGGGGGTGTGGCCTTGGGATTTATGTGTGGTCCCGGATCCCCTTGCTTGCTCTCTTGGTTCTGGCCTCCATAATATGAGAGCAGAGGACTTGTTCTTTCCCTCTTTCTACTTCCAGCTCTCAACCCCTAAGCTCCGCACACCCGCCTGACACTGACATGGATTGAACCTCTGAAATCTCCAAAAACTGTAAGCAAGTAAATCTTCCTTCCTCTGAGTTGTGTGTGGTCAGGCTTATTGGGTCACCACAGGGAGAATGCTGATTGAGACACCTAGCTATGGCTCAAGCAGGCCCAAGAATGGCTCAGGCTACTTTTCTGGAAGGCAAAAACAATAAGCCTTGGTCAATCCATGTGGTGCCAACTTTACAGATGTGCATAGTACAAGATCTATGGAGATGTGGGTACCTCCACCTAGTTGTCAAAGGATGCCTTGGTGAGTCTCAGGCTTAGGCAGAGAACTGCCACAGGGATAGAGGGGTCATTGCAAAGACGCACAACCCCATTATCTATAGATGCAGAGCTGTCCCAAACCACAGAGCCATCAAAGTGTGGCTCCAGCTTGGGAGAACTGTAGGCAGCCAACTCCAGTTGCTGAGAGCATAGGCCACACTTGGTGAAGACACTGGGGTAGGGTCTCCCTGAGTTGTGGAGGCCCAATCCCCACCCTAGTGTATCTGGAAGGTGAGACAGAGAGTCTATGAAGAATATTCTCAACACTCAGGGTTTAATGTTTTCCTTGTTGGGGTCTGACTTTTCTTGGGACCTGTTACCCCTTTCTTCTTGCCTATTCTCCCTTTTGCATATGGAATGTCTATCCTGTCCCATCCCACCACTATATCTTGGAAACACATGACTTGTTTGATTTCACAGGTTCACAGCTAGATGAGAATTTGTCTCCGAATGAAACATATGTTTGATTCTCATCCACATTTAATTTTGATGAAACTCAGGACTTAAGACTTTGGAATTGATGCTGGAACAAACTAGAACTGTTTGGATGGAATGAATGTATTCTGTACGTGAGAAGGACATGAAATATGGGAGTTCAGGGTCGGAATGCTATGATTTGAATGTAAAAGTCCCACCAAAATTCATATGTTGGAATGTAACCCAAAAGATATCAATATTAATCGGTGGGGCCCTTAAGAGGTGATTAGGCCAGGAGAGGTAATCATCAGTGTGGGTGGGATTATTGATTTATATAAAAGATCAAAGGAAACTAAGTATCCCTTCCATCTTTTCTGCCATATGAGCTTACTAAGAGAAAATGCCTCTAGAGAACAGATATCAAATCTGCCTGTTTCTTGATCATGGACTTCCAAGCCTCAGGAAGAAGGCAAGAAATTTGTATTATTTATTAAGTTACTCGGTGTAATGTAGTTTGTTATAGCCAGCAGGAGTGGACGAAGAAATCAGTCTATCTAAAAGTTGTTGGTTCTGTTGATCTTTATGAAGAACAAGATTTGAAGGGAGAAGGGGGAGTTTCTTTATTGCTTTTCTATTCTAAATTTTATTTTGATTAATTTTTAAATTTTATTTCTATGAGGCTTTGTTCATTCTTCTTCATGCTTTTCTCCTCTTTGGTTAGTGACTTGTCTGGATTATTTCACTGAAGTCTTTTTTCCCACAATTGGTCCTCAGATGACACAGTTTTTAACATGCAAATAGTCAAACTATATAGTCACTGCTTTCTTTTTCTTTTTCTTTTGTTTGTTTGTTTTTGTGTGTGTGTAGTACTGAGAATTGAACCCAGGGTCATTCTACCTCCAAGCTATACCCCCAGGCCCTTTTTATTATTTTATTTTGAAACAGAGTCTTGCTAAAGTTGCTGAGGGTCTCGCTAACTTGCTGAGGCTGGCTTGGAACCTGCGATCCTCTTGTCTCAGCCTCCCAAGTACTGGGATTACAGGCGTACACCATCACATCTGGTGTATAACAGCGTTTTCAGCTGTCTTCTCTTTGACTCCCTTTCCCCCCCCTCTTTGTTAAGCTATCTGCGTGGTTTGCTATCACACTCGGCTTTGTGGCTCCACTAATGGCTGACTGCTTGCACTGCTGTTTTTGACAATGCCTGGGGGAAAATATTGTTCCACAGACTGATTCAATTAAACGTTGGCCTTGTTGCAGGGGAAGTTTTTCAGGCCAGTTGTTGAGGCTTGTTCTAACCCTGGGAGGGCTCTCTTTTCCTCATTTTCTCTGGCGAGCCACCTGGAATACAGTTTAGATCATTCCTTTCATAGAGGTATCTGTCTTATTTTTTTTAATTGTTTGCTGCCAAACTCTTTATTGTTTTTGAAGATGCCCTTAGGCTTGAACTTCACACTCTGTTTCAAATGCAGTAAGATCTTTTTGAGAGAGTTTTTGAGTTCTCTTCCTCAGAATGTTCCCCAGCCCAAATGCTGGGTCACTATTTTTTTTTTTTGAGGTACCGGGGGGTTGAACCCAGGGGCGTTCTACCTCCACGCTACACCCCCGGCCCTATTTTTTTATACTTTATTTTTGAAACTGGGTCTCACAAAGTTGCGGAGGGCCTCACTAAGTAGAGAGAGGGAGAGAGAGACAGAGAGAGAGAGAGAGCTGAGGCTGACCACGAACCCGGATCCTCCGGTCTCTGCCTCCCAAAGTACTGGGATTACAAGTGTGCACCACCACGCCCGGCGTGCTGGGTCACTATTTTAGAGCTGGGGTGGTAGTGTCACCCTTGGTTAAAAACATGCTGCAGGGTGTGGGATAGGTGCCTTCAGCTTTCTCACTTTGTGTCTTCTAGCACTGCGCTTCTGCTCTCCCAGACAACCAGAGTGAAGACAATCAGGGGCTCAGTGACCCCAGCCTGCTATGATGGGGGTAGAGCCTCCATTCTATGAATGATGCCCAGGTGAAGATAGTTTGGAGAAATTGCCAAACTTAGTAAGAACCTTACCAGATCAGCTGTCACAAATCACACATGTTGTTTTCTAAGAAAACCTACAGTTAAAATTATATATCTGGTTATTACAATTCTGCACAGTGCAGGAATTACTAAGCAAGTCTGTTTTACTGACTGATGTGATCTAATTTAGTGATTTCTCCAAGACTACAAATGGATTTCCATATCCAACACCCTTTTAAAACTATGATATTCCTAAGCCTAATAACTTAAGTATTATTTGCAGTGGGGAAAAAGGAGGTTAAGAAATTATTATTGTAATATAATTGTGCTGGTAATTCTATAATGTGTGTGTCTGTGTGTGGGTTGTTAACTTTGTTTTTAAAAGAAGAGAGATTCTTAAATATTACTCAATTCATTTTTATAGAATATTGAGATAAAGTATGAAAACTACGCTAAAGCAGAGAAAATCCTCCTTAGAGACTGATAAAAAGTAAGTATTTTGACTAGTATTGCAATGTTACCTTCATCTTTCTGATCTCTTATAGCAGAAAATGAAAAAATAATGAGGACACATTCTGCCTCGCTTTCACCCACATCATACACATATCAAATCTGTTTCAAAGTCTTAGTTATTGTCACATGGAGGAAAAAAAATCTATGGCCTGTCATTAACTCCTATTTTTTACATAAATCCCTTCAGTGTAAGCCGCCATTATATTCCACCTGAATGTGTGCAATAGACTTCTAACTGCTTGTCACTTCCCATCCTTAACCCTGCCCTTCCCTAAATGTTCTCCCCATAGAAGACTGTTTTCGAATCATAAATCTGATGAGTCACCTGATTAAACCCTTCAATGGCATTTTTTTGGGGAGGGGGCTTCTCATCTCCATCCTGCTCTAGAAGAATCTGTTTAATCTGAGCCCTCCGCATCTCACCATCTTGGTCTGGTACCCTTCTCTCACCGAGACACTTACAACCTCATCTCTTGCCCATGATGGACTGGATGCCGGAAGAACTTGTGTCTCCACGCTTTATATAACTCCTGCTCTTCATTTAACTTCAGATTGACTACCCATTCCTTAAAGAAATTTCACTGATTTCCCAGTCTAACTCCCACACTCCTCTATGACAATCTGTGACAATTTCCTTGCATTTATCTTCATAGCACTTGCTACTGTTTATAATAGCATACTTATGTGACTAAAACATCGTAATATTCAATATTACAACCCCAGAGATTTCAACCTTGCTTCACGCCTCTCCCTAACCTCAGTCCTCCCAAACATACCCATATCAGTTTAGCTGCAGGTTTCCAGAGACCCACATTTTGGCTTACAGGATTCCTAATTAGGGAAAGGTGTCTACATGTGGTATATAGAAAGTAACAGAAGGAAGTCTTGTGGCCCAACTGGTCTTTTTCCTTGTGCTGTATAATAAAGCCCAAAGGTCCTGATAGAAATTGAGTCAAGTTCCCTCTTTCCCATGGATGAGACAGAAGGATCACCTATATCACTCAGTAAAGTCGATAGGAGATATCACTTGTAAGAAAGCTGCTGAGCACCTTGATCCAGCAGGAGTCTGAGTCATTCAAAGCATGGGTCCAATCTCCGGTATTTCCTTTCTGCCTGACTCATCTTGGTCATCTGCTCTTAGATCAGATACCGAGCAGCCAGAGTGGAACTTGCTTGCTCCTCTTCATTTACTTTTCTCTGGGTTACTGACCCAAATTAATTATGAACTTTTTGCTACCTACATTCACTTCTTACTTTTGAGCTTTTTGGTGCCTCAATTCTTTTCTGTACAAACCTTTCCTACATAAAAATATACTTATTCACCCCAAATTCAAATTGTTACTTGCATGACTCTCTCATAAGACAAAAGAATTTTCCATACTAGTCTTTTAATTTTGTGAATCCATGTATATGCTTATCTCAGAAGCCATTCCTGTTGTAATGCTTTTCTGTTTTCTCTGCACTTAGGAGTCCCACACTTCTGCCAAAGCTTAACTCAAATTCTTTATCTGTTTTTTCCTACTACCCAAACCATTATGAAATTTTGTCTTGCATGTCATATCATTTACTTAGTATCTGAGTCTTATTTTGAATTTTTTTAAAATTGAATGTGTCTTTTTGACACAAAGAGAAAGCTCTACTTTTTTTTTTTTTTTTTGCGGTACTGGGGATGGAACCCAGGGGCGTTCTACCTCCAAGCTACACCCCCAACCCAATTTTTTATTCTTTATTTTGAAACAGGGTCTCACTAAGTTGCAGAGGGCCTCACTAAGTAGCTGAGGCTGGCTGTGAACCTGTGATCCTCCTGTCTCAGCCTCCCAAGTCCTGGGATTACAAGCGTGC
>PVJS01027059.1:0-26532 GCA_004027185.1 Glis glis | reverse complement strand
TGACAGCTGTAGTAGCAAACCAGGGAGTGTTTTCTAAAGAGCTATCCCATTTCAACACAATTTTACACACACACACACACACACATTTGTATGTGTGTTTGTTTTTTCCTGTGAAACATGCCCCATCCTCAGAGAAGACAGGGACAGGGAGGGCGAGAGCCCCAGGGAACGGTGCAGTCTCTGAAGGCCCGGCCAGAGCACCTGCCCTCTCCTCCTGGCTCCCGGGCAGGCAGCTCCCGGGCAGCCTCGCAGCTCAGCCTTTGCCTTGGAGACAGTGCTTCTGCAGGCCATGGTGGCACTGTGAATTCTCTTAACCTGAGCCAGGCTGAGCAAAGCCCCTGTGTCTTGCACCTCTGACTTCCACCACAGGAGGCACTCTCGGGCAGGTGGGCCAGGGGTGCCCTGCAGCAGAGCCCCTTGTTCACTGTGGGCTCACTCCCACCACAGCCATCTGCCTCCAGCACAGGGCCCGCTCCCACACCATCTGGGGCTCCCTGGAGCTCAGCGCCTCCCTGCTCCAGGTAAAGCTGTGTTTTCTGCGGCCTCGCTGCCCACCACCTGAGGGGCCACACCTCCACTCTGCTTCCAGCCCCAGGCAGGCTCTTTCTGGCTGACCTGAAACACAGGGAGGAAGGTGCAGAACCTCGCAGTGGCCCCGCTGGCCCTGGCTGTGGCCAGAGGGAGAGGCTGGGGTCCCATGGGGCCAATTCTGCTGGCCCTGCACCTGCCAGAGCTGCACAGAGTGGAGGGTGTTTCCCTTGCAGGACATGTCCTGGGGGAAGATGGTTTTCTCTGGGCTCCCCCCTGCTGCTGCTGTGGGTGGAGGTGGGCCACAGGGCCTTGTGAGGTGCTATACATTTGCTGGGGCTCATTGTGTCAAAGCCCCAACATTATGAGGTGGCTTCATTTACATATCCAAATGGAGAGCATTTACCATCAGAGATGCTGTGTTGTCCCCCCCAGAATTATCATTATTACAGAAAATAATATTCATTAATCTTTAAAGGTGATGTGATTCTCACCATCACACTTGGGAAATTGAGCTCCCATTCGCTTTATTCATTTCCTCTAAAAGGAAACAATTCCAGTTAGTTCCAGACTTTCACTTTTTTACAGAACAGTATATTCTTTCTTGTTTATTGAATTTGAGGGTTTATTAAATATTCTTCTTGGGAGAGCTTATTACTGTGGTTTCTGGATGCCTTACTAGGAGTCTTCTCTTAGCACAAAATAATCCAAAGGCAGAAAGAGGTGCAAGGCCACTATTCCTACCTGATGACTGATCAGGAAGATGACCTTGGACCCTGTGCTGCTGGGAGTGGGATGGGGAGGCTCCTTCAGCCCAGCCATGGGCTAGGATAGAGCACTGAGCTGGGAGGCAGAGAGAAGGCTCTTGTATACATAGGAACAGCAGGTAGACCTCACTGCCCTGCCTCCCTTTGCAGACTCACCTTGCAACAGCAATAGCCTGGTGTGCACTATCTACACTGTCCTCTGTTCAACCTCACAATATCCTCATAGGACATAGGGAATACTCATAGGCAGTGGATCTGAACCTTGTCAGGACATAAGAAACCCAGGAAACTTGCCAAAGCCCAGGCCCCTCCCGAGGCCAGTTCCATCAGGAACTCAGGGTAGTATCTAAGTGTGGATGTCTGTTAAAGCTCCACATGCCAAGCTTGAGAACCAGTGCTCTAAACCAGTGATCTAGAGTCTGAGCGTTAATGAAGCAGTGCATGTTCCACACCAAGACAGCAGGATTGGCTTCTGGGACGTGGAAATCCTAATGGCCAAGGTCAACTACAGTCTTAAAATCTCAGCCCAAAGGATTATAGAATCACAGAGCTGGAGGAAGTCTGAGCAGAGTCCAGAATCTCATTTTGTTCACAAGGACATGGAGGCCTTTCAAGGCCAAGTGATTCCTTGCTGGGAACCACTCCTTAGGGGCCCCAGGCGGGCTCCTTCCCAACACTGTGCTGCCTCTCCGATGGATATAATTGCCTGAGCTGCAAATTGATTCTGAAGGGAATGACAGTCTTTATGAGGAATAAGCTAAAAGTACACGAAGTTAGGAGGTTAGTCCCGAAAGTGCGGGGAGTGCAAGAGGAGCCACGGACATTCCTCACAGTGTGTTCTGTGGTCAGAGAGTGCTAGATTAATCTAACTGACATGAGTTCCGGTGCTACAGGACTTCTCAGGGCTTTAATTTGCTAATGAGCATAGGGAATCTCCAAGAGGAGGGTATATAGGCAGAGCTTATTTCTTCTGTTATGTGGAACATTTCACAGGACTATCCTTCCTTGGGGAAATAGTATGGGGTCTGTATTAGTTAGGTTTTCATTGCTGTGACAAAATACCTAATAAACTTATATGGAGGAAAGATTTATTTTGACTTACAGTTTCAGAAGTTTCAGCTTCTGGCTGCTTGGCCCTGTTGCTTTGGGTCTATAGTAGCATAGCACATCATGATGGGTGTGTATGGAGGAGGAGGTATGTTCACTTCATGGTAGTCTAGAAGCAAAAAGAAAAGCACAGAAGGGGCCAAGGATGGAATATCCCCTTCCAGGGCACACTCCCAATGACCTAACTCCCTTCCACTAGGCCCCTCCTCCTGAAGGTCCCACCACCTCCCATAGTGCCGCAGGCTGGCGGGCGACTCAGCCTTACCACGTGGGCCTTTGAGAGACACTCCAGATCCAAACTATAGCAGGTCACAATCTTTAAAACCTCTGGCCCACTCTATTTCTCTCACCCTACCTTATTTTTCTTAATAGCAATTATTATTTATGTATTTGTTTAGTGCCTGTCTCTTCCTCACTAAAATAGAAGCTCCTTGAGGAGGGGGACTTGAACTTCACTGTTGAATCCCCAGCACCTCCAACAGTGCTCAACCCTTAAGAAATATTTGTGAAAAGGACTGAACAGACAGTGTCTTGGAACACAAGTAAATGTGACTAGTTATTTAGTGGGACTCCTATCTATTATTGTAAGTCTCTCAGCACAACTTCAGGCTGAGTTGGGGGGGTCTATATATTGTAGAGAACCTGGTGACACTCTCTAAAGTCCAGGCTCTGACACTAATTAATTCTGTGACCTTGAGCAGGTCAGTTGACTTTCCGATGTGGTGAAGTGAGTAGACTGGATTAGAGAACCTCCAACTGTCCTTCCCAGTTATTCCATGACAAGTGGTTAAGATATCTGATATAATTGGGGATTTCTCTATTTCTCCTTGGAGTTCTATCAGGTTTTGCTTCCGCTTCACTTTGAAGCTCTGTTATCAGGCCCATAAATATTTGAGATTGTTATATCCTCTTGATGAATGGACCATTTTATCATTATGAAATGACCTCCTTTATCCTTGATAATATTCCCTGCTCTGAAATCTATATTGTGTGATATTAATATATCCATTCTAGCTTCATTTAAAATTAGTGTTAGCTTGGTAACATCCTTCTCTCTCATTTCACTTTAACCTACTTGTGTCTTTTTTTTAAAGCAGAATATAGTCCCGCTGTGGTGTCTCCCCAAGTTTGTGTGTTGGAAATTGAATCCTCAATGCAACCGTGTTGAGAGGTGGGAGCTCCAAGAGGTAATTAAAAGTATAGACTATAGGAAGAGATTAATGCCATTATCATGGAAGTGGGTTAGTTATCACAGGAGTGGGTTCCTAATAGAAGGATGTGTTTGGCTCCTTCATATTCTCTCTCTCTCTCTCTACACACACACGCACACACACGCTCACACGCACACACACACACACACACACACACACACACACTCCCATCCTTTCTTGCCCTTCTGCCTTTCACCATGGGATGACTCATATAAAAGGTGCTCACCAGATTCCTGCTCTATGCTCCTGGACTTCCCAAGAGCCTCCAGAACCATGAGCCCAATACATTGTGTTCATTTTAATTCACCTCGAATATTCTGTTATAGAAGCAAGAAACAGACTAAGAAAAGTTTGTTCTTGTTTTTTTTATCCAATCTCTCAATCTATATTGAGAGATTGGATAAATTTGAAGCATTGGTCTCAATGCTTCAAATTGAAGCATTGAGACCATTTAAATTTAATGTGATGATTGATATTGTTAGGTTTAAATTAAACATCTGGCTCTTTGTTTTCTGTTTGTCCCATCTGTTCCTTTTCCCCTTTTTCTTCTTTCTACTCTTGGACTGATTACTATTTTGTAATAGCTTTTTTGAAATATAATTCACAAACTAAAAAGTTCACCCACTTACAAATGTACAATTCAATGATTTAGGTACATACACAAAATTGTGGCATTATCCCCATTAATTATAAAACATTTTGATCTTTCTCCCAAAAAACTTACATGCTTTAGCTATCACCACCAGCTCTTCCCGGTCTTACCCCTCCCCTACCTCTAAGCAAATACAAATCTACTTTCTCTCTCTATAGACTTTTCTATTCTGGGTATTTCATATAAATGGAATCCTATAACATGGGTCTTTTGTAACTGGCTTCTTTCACTTAGCACAGTGTTTTCAAGGCTCACCCATGTTATAGCTCATGAAAGTACTTTGTTCCTTTTTATGAATGAATTCTACTGTACAGATATACCACATTTGTTATGCATTTATCAGTTGATGGACATTTGAGTTGTTTCCACTTTGTGGTTATCTCAAATAATATTGCTATTAACATCCATGCACAGACTTTTAAGTAGACATATGCTTCATTTATCCTGGGTATATACCAAGGAGTGGGATTGCTGGATCATGTGGTAATTCTATGCTTAACTGTTTGAGGGACTGCCAGACTATTGCAAAGTGCTACCCCTTTCCCTCCAGCAGTGTCTGAGTATTCTCTCTCCATATCCTCCCCAACATTTATTAGTGTCTGTCTTTTTGCCTATAGCTATCCTGGTGGTATGAAGTGGTATTTCATTGGGGGGTTTGCTTTGCATTTCTCTGATGACTAATAATGTTGATCATCTTTTCATGTGCTTACTGGCCGTTTATATATCTTCTTTGGTGGACAGATGATTTTCATGATTCCATTTATCTCCTTTGTGGCTTCTTAGTGGCAACCCTTTGTATCATTAATTTAGTGGTTATTTGGGGGTTTACAGTATGCATCTTTAACTTATCACTTTCTACCTTCAAGTGATATTATATGTATGTGTGTGTGTGTGTGTGTGTGTGTGTGTGTGTGTTTTCAAGAACATTAGAAGAGTATACTTCCATGCCTCCATTCTCAGCATTGAACCTTTGTTGTCATATCTCTGATTAAATTAGATGCTCTCCTCTGGTGCTCTGTTATGCTGATGGAATAGGAGTTGTCATGGGCAGCTAGAGGAGGAAAAATAAGTGACTAATGTCTTGGGATTTTGTGTTGTTTCTGGAGGGCAGGACTGGTCCAGTGACCAGGATCACCAGAGAGAACATCAAGAGAGCTCTGGACTGAAATGCAGAAGAGAGGGAGACCTAGATTGGAAGAGATCCCTTAGGAATCCCCAAGGAAGCTTTGCCAGGTTTCTAATTCTCAAGAGAGTCTCCTTGTTTACATCCCTCAGCATCCACACCATGAGATTCATGACTAATCAACTTGTCAGCCACAGTGATCACATGTAAATCAGTGAGTCCTGGGCTTGGTGACAGAGATTCTAGTTCAAATACACTTGCTCTAATACTCACAGATAATCCCCCAGGGACAAGATACTAAACTCCTATGAGCCTCAGTTTCTTCATCTGTAAAATGGAAATAAACATTCTTACTTCACAATAAGGTGATGAAGGTGTAAGTAAAAGGGAAAAGGCATATGACATAATCACACTATAATCTTTGCATCCCTATATACCTTACTATCTGCTTTAGCCATTAGCCACAAACAGATAAATTTGTGTGTGTGTGTGTATGTGTGTGTGTGTGTGTGTGTGTGTGTGTGTGTGTGAGTATGTGTGAGACAGGGTCTTGCTATATTGCCTAGGCTGGTCTTGAACTTCTGGGCTCAGGTGATCGTCCCATTTCAGCCTCCCCGGTGCTAGAACTATAAAGGTGCAACACCTCATTCAGTGCCAATCACATTTTTGTATTCTTTGTTTCTCAAGCATTCATGATGCAGCACTGGGTATGATAGCATTTGCTCCTGTTCATTTTCTGCAGGTTCTAGTAAGCTCTAGTAAATATTTGTTTAGAACTGTCACAAACTCCCTACTTTTCAATGTATAGAGGTGCCATTTATTGGGCTGACCCTGTGTCGAGCACATGCTGGGCACTCCAATGCCTCATTTCCAAAGCTCATTATTAACCCCATAAGGATGGGGCAGGGTTTTTCAACCTTGGACTACTGACATTTAAGGCCAGATCATTCTTGGTTGTGCATTGTAGGATGTTTATCAGCTCCCCTGGCCTCCGTCCACTAGATGCCAGTAGCACTTGCTCAGCTGTGACAGGGGCACCAAGGTGTCTCCCAGGTGAGACTCCACTGGGATGAATAGGTGTCCTTGGTATCACCTGTGAGAAAGCCAAGGCTCAGCGTGGTCAAGAGCATTGCTCAGGATCACAGTTACCAGGTGGTATGGCAGGATTCGAACCAGGGTCCAGCTGGCTTCTAGTCCCACATTATGGTAATTCTAGAATAGTCTTTCTCTCTCTTATCTATAAATAAAGCTTTAGATACTTTTGACATCACTATCCCTGAACTATGCCTTTTGTGCTGAGGGTGCCTGGACTTTGGACTGTCCCCAATGAAAAGCAAGAATAGACCCCAAAAGGAGAGAGTAGATGGTCACTATTGACAGACTGGGCTCAGAGGGCTGAACCATATTGCATGCAGCTGGCACCCAACTGTGCTTTTCTTCGACATTGGAGGTACAGAACGCTGCAGTATGTTCCCTAGATGATATGCTAAAGTCCTAATCCCTGATACCTGCGAATGTGACCTTATTTGTAAATAAGGTCTTTGCAAATATAATCAAGTTAAGATAAGGTCATTAGGGGGCCCTGATCCAGTATCACTGGTGTCTGTATAAAAGGAAAGGGCTTTGGACACAGACACAGAGGGAAGACACCATGTGAGGACAGAGCAGATGTTGGAGTGACGCTGCCACAAGCCAGGGAATATCTGGGGCTACCAAAACTGGCAGAGATAAGAAAGCAACCTCTCCTAGAGCTTCGGTGGGTATGTGGCCCTGTGACACCTCCATGTGTCGGGTTCGAGTGTTCGAAGTGAGAGACCAATTCCACCAATCGATAATGCAAAAGCAAAGGAACTTTATTAGCTAGCTCGAGCTAGGGTCCAAGTCTCATCCAGCACAGTGGAGTCTTGACCTCAGACCCCGAGCTCTGGATTACTCAGGCTTTTATACATTTTGGTTACATACACAGTTGGCAACAGTTAGGGGTATTTAGAGTTCACTGATTGGCTCGTCACACCTGAGAAAGTTAGGGACTTTTCACCATTGTTCTGATAGGCCCCACCGGGCGGTAGTTTCTGTGAGAACGAAGTTGGGGACTATTGGTTTAGGCCCTACCATTGTTATAGGCCCCATCGAGCGGTGGCTTCGGTGGGAACATCTCTGAGAAACAGAAACTTGGGCCTAGCCTAGTTTCTTTAGAAGCACAGCCTGTCATGGCTGTACTTCGGCCTCACACATGTCCAGCCTCCAAAACTGTGGGAGAACCCATTTCTGTCGCTTTAGGCTACTGGCTTCCAGTGCTTTGCTATGGCAGCTTAAGGACAGCAGTGCAGGAGAACAGAGCCGGGGTCCTGACAGCCCTGACCACGTCCAGCCTTCTCCATTTGGCAGTGTTCTCCCTGCTCCCTGTTCTCCGGTCAGTTCTAATATCTGGTCGTTAATCAAAGTCACCAATGACATTTACCATTGCCAGGACAAACCTGCAGGTTGGACTTGCCTCCCATGAATCACACAGGTGAGATAAAGACGTGGCACCACAATGACAACCCAGGGGCCTTCTCAGGTGACAGCTGCCCACTCGATGCCTTCGCATGCATGTCAGCAGCGGAGGAGCAGTGCCTTATCTTTCTTGGTAACCGAAGGTACCCTATCACTCTCTGAGATAAGGAGAAACAACTTTGTAGACTCTGACTCAGCAGCCATGGTTACCTGCAGGTCATGGATAAACAGAGGAAAGTGAACCTCATACCGCTGCGGGTGAGACGCAGACAGGAAACAGCCAAAGCGAGCTGCCAAGATCTCTGAAAATCTAAGGTCCAAAGCAATTAATTCCAGGCTAGTAATTGGGAGACATCAAGCCGATTCACAGGCAATCAGAGATTGTTTGGAGCTACTGCGGTCCTTAGAAGCCATGTGTGTCCCAGAGAGCTCTTTCATCCTTCCCAGCCAAAGTCCCGTAGGATGTTCCATGATAAAGGACTCTGTGAATAAGTGAACCTGGACATGTTCTGTACTTTCATCTTTCTCGGAGAAGTTCATAAGATCCATATTACAGATTCTGAGGTGCTTGGCAGCAAAGATGCCTCTATCCTTGTTTGGGGTGTGGTGGAACATGCTTTGACTGCTGATGCATTCTAGCCTGTTCATTTTGCACAATTTGAGGGTGAGACCCAGACAGATTCCATGCTTTTCAAAGGTCATGAAGACGGTAACTGAACTTGTGCCTTCTGATTTCAAACCAGTATTTTTTATTTTTCCCATTAATTAGTTTATCAACAAACATTTGAGTGCTACCATGTGGTGATTTGAAAACATAACAATAAATAAGGCAAGCTTTGCCTCAAATGTAATTTCCTGCCTCTGGAGCAAATGAGCAACAGAATAATAAATAATGAAAAGATTGTGGCGAAAGGGGAAGAGAGAGAGTCAGTAACATTGGAACGAATATGGAGCCAGTCAGTCTAGAGGGTTCAGGTGAGGTTACAGGTGTTGTAGTAAGTCCCATCATCGATCCACGTCCCCGTCACCCTCTGCCTCTACTGCCTCTACAGCCAGGGTGCTGCTGACTGGCTCAGGAGCCTACTGCTAACCAGACAAAGCAGATTGGTCTGGCAGTCAACTCGCAATCTCACCAGGTATTTAAATTGTGCCTATGCCCCCCGTGGGATGGCCAATCTGATTCCTTAAAAATTTGAACTGGAGGCTCGGTAGAGAAGCAGATGGTGAGCAGAGGCTGAAGATGAGAGGATGTCTAAGGAGGAAGTGGGGGTGTACTGGAGGGCGCTGGGCAAGTCAGAAAAGCAGGAAGTGAGTGAGCAGAAGCTGTGAGGCGGAGAGAGGACAGAGAACAGCAGGGGAGAGACCCACGGACGCCCAGGAGAGGCCACCAGTGCTCAACCTCCCCTGTCCCCACTCCTGAGAAGCCCGGCTCCACTGCAGCTCCTGGTGGTGCACTGCTGAGAGGAGTCATCTATACTCCACACTTCTCCCTCCCCCCAACTGCTGGCAGCCACCATTCCATTTTCTGTCTCTATGAACATAGCTATACCTTATGTAAGTGGAATTATACACTGTATGTCTTCTCCTCCTCCTTCCTTTTTTTTTTTTTTTGCAGTACTGGGGATTGAACCAGGGGCATTCTACCTCCAAGCTACACCCCCAGCCCTATTTTTTTATTCTTTATTTTGAAACAGGGTCTCACTAAGTTGCGGAGGCCTCACTAAGTAGCTGAGGCTGGCTGCGAACCTGCGATCCTCCTGTCTCAGCCTCCCAAGTACTGGGATTACAAGCGAGCATCATCACACCCAGCCTCCTCCTCCTCCTTTCTTTTTTTCTTCCTCTTCCTCCTCCTTCTCTTCCTTCTTCTTCTTCTTTTCAGTGCTGGGGATCAAACCTGGGCTCCTCTTCTCCTTCTCCTCCTTCTTTTCTTCCTCCTTCTCCTCCTCGTCCTCCTCCTCCTCCTCCTCCTCCTCCTCCTCCTCCTCCTCCTTCTTTTCCTTTTTCTCAGTGCTGGGGATCAAACCCGGGGCCTTGTGAATGATAGGCAAGCACTCTATCACTGAACTACACCCTTGGCCCAGTATCTCTTTTTGGAACTGGTTTATTTCACTTAACATGTTCTCAAGTTTCATGCACATCTTGTTATGTATCAGAACCTTTTTAAGGTGGAATAATATTATATTTTGTATATAGGCCACATTTTGTTTATCCATTCATTCATTAATAAACACTTGGCTTGTACCCACTTTTAGCTCTTGCGAATGATGCTGCTATCAACATGGTGTTCAAATACATCTTTGAGATCCTAGTCTCAATTCTTCTGGATATTTGTGCAGAAGTGGGATTGTTGGATCATACAGTAATTCTATTTTTAAGTTGAGGAACAATCATACTGTTTTCCACAGCAGCAGCAGCCATTTTACATTCCCACCAAAAGTGGACCAGGGTTCCAATTTCTCCACATCCTCAACAACACTCATTATTATTACTTTTTGGCTTTCTTTTTTGAAGATAGCGAGAGTCCAACTTTCTTCTAGTAGAAGTTTATCTCCCCAATTGTCACCATTGTTATTTTTCTCAGCAGAACAACAGCAGAGAACTGCGATTCTGACCCAGCCCAGGCCAGGGCAGCATTCTTCCCACTGACTTGAGTCATGGCAGGAAGTCTGTTCTTTTCCCTCCACCCTTCTGGAAGTTGCCCTGGACTCTGAGGCAGCAACCTTGGAGGCCAAGCCCTGAGTGTGTCTCAGGGTATGCAGAGTTCAGACTTGATGTTGACAGAGGGCACCTATGTGGTCCCCTGCTCCCATGATAAATTTTATGAGCCCCAGGCACCAAAGGGGAGAGATGGTACAGAAAGGCATGAGATACCGTCAAACTCCATCTTCCCCACTCACTCCCTTGGGTCTGTGTCTCCTCCCAAGGGCACCTTCCCAGGGCTATGGCTCTGCTGGCTTGGAGGGTCCCTGACATTCATGGCCTTTCCCCTCTCCCTCTGATCTCTAGAGAAGTGCAGGAAGAAATAGGGGACTGCCAAGGGGTGAGCCTGAGAAGGTCTATCCTGACATGCAGCTCTGGGCATACTGTCTCCTTGGTTGGGCTCCCACCTTTCCAGGCAGGCTCAGATCAGCCTGATGCACACTCCCAGGCACCCACACCAACTTCCCCTCTTCACATTTCAAGCCGGCTTCCTAGAATGTGAGTCCCATGAAGGCGGTGATCGCCCCACTCTGATCACTCTCCCTCTGTCAGCACTTGCTGCGTGCCGGGCACGAAAGACGCATTTTTAATCAGATGACATATAGTAAGCCGTTAGTACTTTAGAGCACATGAAAATCACTGTGTTCCCTTTTCCCTCCTCCCCATATATTTTGATTTGTTTTTTAATCAGCACAACTTCATAGTTGATGTTAGGGGTTACTCTTGGTGTTGTGCATTCTATTTGGACAAATGAATAATGACACGTTTATGCCGGTGTAGTGTCATACCAGGTATTTTCACTGTCCTGAAAGTCCCTTGTGCTCGGACTATTCACCCCTTCTCCACTCCCCACACCCCTGGCAGCCACTGATCTTTTACCCACTCTATAGTTTTCCCTTTTCCAGAATGTCCTGTAGTTGGAATCAAACAGTATATAGTCTTTTCAGAGTAGCTTCTTCCACTTAGTAACATGCATTTAAGACTCCTCCATGTCTTTTCATAGCTTGATAGTTCTTTTTAGCACTAAATAATATTCCATTGTCCAGATGTGCTGAAGTTTACTTATGCATTCGCCTCCTGAAGGACATCTTGGTTGCTTCCAAGTTTTGGCAACCGTGAATGAAGGTGCTATAGACGCCAGGGTGCAGGTTTTGTGTGGACATAGGGTTTCAACTCATTTGAATAACTATCAAGGAATGGGATTACTGGATCATATGATTAGAACATGTTCAACTTTGTAAGAAACTGCCAGACCATCTTACAAAGAGGCTATTCCATTTTGCCTTCCCCCAAGCGGTGAATGAGAGTTCCTGTGGCTCCACATCCTCGCCAGCATTTGGTGTTGTCACTGTTTGGGGCTTTAGCTATTCTAATAGGTATGTAGAGGTATCTTGCTGCTTTATTTCTCAATTCCCTGATGACCTGTGGCGTGGGGCACCTTTTCACATGCTCATTCACCATCTCTAGATCTTCTCTGCTGAGGTCTCCACTCTTATCTTTTGCCCACTTTTAAACTGGGTTGTTTGCTTTTGTATAGTTGAGTTTTAAGTTCTTCATATATTTTGGAAAAAATCTTCTTTATTATATATGTCTTTTGTGAGCATTTCCTCCTGGTCTGTGGCTTGTCTTCTTGATCTCTTGCCCCTGTCAGTTTTAAAGCATCAATAAGACCAACTGAAAGCCCCCTGTAATGTGAAGACTCTTATCCAGTAGTGCTCATCATAATCATCTAGCAAAAGGTTGAATTTTTTCCCTGTTTGGGTTCCATCTCTAAGATTCCTGTCTAATGAGTTTGAAGTGAGACCCAGGAATCTGTGCCCTTCAAAGGCTCCCTTGGTGACGATGATGGAGCACTACATTAGAAGCCACAACAATAAAGACAGAATTTGAGTCACCCTATGAGTTGGATAGAAAATTCCATTGTGACATCCAGCAGTGAGCTTCCTGTCTGGCCTTCCTACCTGCCTCATGCCACAGCTCCATATGAGGGCCAGATGAGGCCCAGACTGCTATAATTTGCAATCTGGCATCTCAAACTTCACCCCTCCCAAGTTAAACCTATAAATGCCCCACCCACCCCCACTCAGAAACCAGCTCCACATCAAATCTTCCTGGCCTCAGAAGGTAGCAATTCCAATCTTCCAGCTGCTGGGGCCAAAACTCCTAAAGCCAACCTTAGCTCCTATCTCTCAGACACATCTGCTCTATCAACAATGTCCAGTGGTTCTACCTTCAAAATCAATCCTGAGCCTGACCACTTTCAACCCTCCACTGGTCCAGCCACTCCAAGCCTCCCTGCTTCCACCTGTCCCTTCCAGGCTGTTTCCAATTCTAAGCGAGAGCTGGTCAGACCATGTCCTCTTCTGCTCATAGCCCTCCAGTGGCTCCCATTCATTCAGAGTAAATGAAGTCCTTATGGTGGCCTCTGAAGTCCCACACGATCTGCAGTGTCTCCAGTTCCAAACCACAGCTCCCTGTGCTCATCTGCGGTTCTTCTCCAGGGTCCTTCCAGCTACATGGGGCCCCTTCCAAGTTCCTGGAATACGCCAGGCCTTGGGGCTTTGCTGTGCTGTTCTATCTTCCTGGAGTCCTCTCCCCCCAGAGCCACTGGGCTGGCTTCCTCCCACCCTGCGTGTCTTCATAGCCATGCTGTCTAATTTTTCAAACCTCCCACACTCTTGGCCAGTGCTGCTATCTCTGTTTTTCTCCTAAGGACTTAGCACTAGTTTTTAAATTCTGGCTGGCCTTTTCCACTTGATGCCAGTGCCATACAGGCTGGAAAGTTGATTTTCTTTGTTCGCTGTGGAGCCTTTGAGCCTTGAACAGGGCCTTACCAACTCCTTCCTCTCTCTCAGGCTCTCCATCAAAACCTACTAGTCTCCCAATCAGGCAACATCTCCCTTCATTATTCTCTCCATCACTAGTCCAAGTTCTCTGCGTGCCTGGGCCTGACACTCAGTCAGGGTTCTGGATGTTTCCTGGATGAATACATCTCCAGAAATGTGAAAAAAATGTCCTAACTGCAATAATGCTTCAAATATACATGGCACTTTTGCCACCTAATGAACTATACACTGGTGGCAAGAATGTTCCAGAATGTGTCATCACAGGTGTGTCTGAAAACAGGTCAGAGAAGATAGTTGACCTGTCAGGGGCACTTGTGTGGCTCCAACTGAATTGCTAAACCATCTCCCCCTTTTTCTACTATTCCTGTGTGTCTGTGCATGTTTGCGTGTGTGTGTGTGTGCGTATACATATATGTAAATATATGAAACTATGTGTGCATCTACATTTTTACATGCAACTATGACATGTACACATGTATCTCATGTGATTGAAAGTCCCAGAGTATTCTCTGGGGCATGGCTGGCTGGCTACTCTGTACTACCCTCAGAATCCCACATCTGGTTGAACCTCCAGCCTTCAAACAGGTAAAGGGATTCAACCATCAAAACTAACAGGCACTTTTCCCTAAATCTCTAGAACTGAACTCAGATGTATGTTTCTAATCTGTAGGGCCTTGTCACAAGATCTCTTTCCTGTTACTTTTAGTCCACTTTATTCTATAATCATAGAAGACCGCTGATTAATATTCTCCTGAAGAAGTTCTGATGTGGTGAAGACAATAATTACACATATCGCATTAGTGACTTTCATCCCTTCCTCTGCTGTGGTGTGGATCTGGGAGGTCCCCCAGAGGCTCAGGGCTGAAGGCGTGGCACACATTGCAGCGATGTTCAGAGGTGAGACTTCAGGAAGGGGTTGGACCGTGGGGCTCTGACCTCATCACTGGACTCATCCATTGACGAATTACAACTTGAATGGACTGTTGGGAGGTGGTGGAAAGTGTAGGAGATGGGACCTAGTTGAAGGGAGAGGGTCCTTGGGGGCATGCCCTTGGGGACCATATCTTGTCCTTAGCCCCTTCCCCCCCCCCTCTCTACTTTCTGGCTGCCATGAGCTGAGCATCTTTCCTCGGCCATGGCCTTCCCCCATGATGTTCTGCCCCACCTCAGGCCCAAAGCAATGGAGCCAGCCCACCATGGACCAAAACCTCTGAAAGCATGAGCCAAAATAAACCTTTCCTCCTCTCTGCTGTTTTTCTCAGGTATTTTGTCATAATCAAGAAAAGCTGACTAATACAGAAACTTCCCAAATCATCTATAGGATTTAGATGGATGATCCAATTTAACACCATATTCAGAGAATGTAGTTTCTTCATTCATTTAGAACCTCTGCCAGTCACTCAACAAACACACACAAGGTATCTACCAGATAAGGGAAATACACGATACCCAAGGAGACAAATAAATAAAATGTTTGGAGGATAATTGCGGTGAGAAAGTGCCCGTGTGAAAGAGTGCTGGGACACATGAGATGGACAGGAACACATCTCGGCAGATAAAACCTGATGATGAGAGGGGCCAGCCTCAGGTGCCCTTGCCAGGTACCCTTCCCTCCCACACCTGCCCACTGCTTGTGTTCCCCTGGACTGTGGCCACTTGTCTGTATAGCTGTTTCCATATCACCTAAGACCTGACTCCCGGGGCCCAGCCCAAATGTGGCCCACCCCATCACCCTTGTATCCACTTTCAGTGTTTGCCCAACAGGTGGTGTTCAATAGATGCTTGTGGCGTTGTTGAATAACAGCGACTTGACTGCAAAGCAGATAGCAGCCAGTCATGCGATGGCGATTCACAGTGTCATGATGAAAAGAAGAGTCCCCAGATGGCCGTGGGTCTGCTCAGTGGTAGGTAGAACGTGTGCTTAGCATAGGCAAGACACAAAAATAAATAATAATAATAACAGTTCCTGGACCCAGCCAAAAGATGTATCTCAATGCCTGGGGTACCTATCAATGAGTCTCAGCAAAAGAAATATGGACATAAAATAACTATCAGGAAGACTTAGACCATAAAATTATAGGAGGAGGGAGGGAGTGGGAGTGAGTTAGAGCATTATTGAGAATTAAACTTTAATGCCTTTGCTGTTAATTCTTTCAGTGTTGGTGCCAGAAGCCATTACAGCCATTATTACCCACAGCTAGCAGGGCTTAGAGGCCCCGGAGCCTTCTACACTTTTAAATACAGCCAGAGCCCATCATAACGCTCATGCTGGCATGGGGGAATGGCATGTTTATTGCTCTGACACAACTGCCAAGTGTGTGAGTCAGCCCACGGGGGATCTGCCAGTGCTGCCAGGGTCCAAAGGGCAGCATGCTCCCCAAGGGTCGGTGGAGGATGACCATCCCATGCTTTGCCTCAGAGAGCCCAGGCACCTAAAGAATATTCTAGAAATACAATTCGATAAATTCTAAGCTGGGCGTGGTGGTGAAGGACTGTAATCTCAGTACGTGGGAGGCTGAGACAAGAGGATTGCAGGTATGAGACCAGCTTCAGCAACTATCGAGACCCTCAGAAACTTAATGAGACCCTGTTTCGAAAATTAAAAATAAAGTAGGGCTGGGAGGTGTAGCTCAGAAGTAGAATGTCCCTGGGTTCAATCCCCAGTACTACACACACACACACGTACACAATCTGATCTAAAATCCCACAAATTGACTCATCTAGGGAGTTATTTTTGTATCAATAGCAAATACCCTTTTGGTTATGCTAGATGGTTGAGCCCTTGTAGTCTCATTCAAAACTGCCATTGAATGGTTACCTTTGGTTAACACCACTTGGTACCCCATAAATATGTGCAATTTTTATGTGTCAATTAAAAATAAATTAAAAAAGGAAAACTTTTAGCTAAAAATAGTAGTAAGTAGTTGAGTAGGGTGCTGTGCTCCTACAGTCCTATCTACTCAGGAGGATCAATTGAGCCCAGGAGTTTGAGACCAGCCTGGGCAACATAGTGAGATTCCCCATCTTAAAAAAAAAAAAGCCAGGCGTGGTGGCGCACGCTTGTAATCCCAGTACTTGGGAGGCTGAGACAGGAGGATCGTAGGTTCGTGGCCAGCCTCAGCTACTTAAGTGAGTCCCTCCGCAACTTAGTGAGACCCTGTTTCAAAATAAAGAATAAAAAAATAGGGCTGGGGGTATAGCTCAGAGGTAGAATGCCCCTGGGTTCAACCCCCAGTACCACACCAAAAAAAAAAAGTAACTGGGCATCTTGTCTTAGTTCATTCTCAGAGCAAACCTATGAGGCAAGTAGTACTATGAACCTCATTTTATAGAAGAGGCAAAATGAGACTTAGAAAGGTTATGAAACTGCCCGAGGTTGGTGACAGTGGTGGTAGTCATTTGTCCTTTGACTGGGAAGTCAGTATCTCCATAACAAAGTCTCATGCTGGTATCAGACCTTCGAGATGCATCTTATTTGTAAACATAAAACAAGGATGCCTTATACTTATGCAGCAACATTTTTGACCTACAGTGCTCATTACTGAAACTGGGGTGCTGCTCGGACTCCTTCCTTGGGAGGTTCCGGGTGCCATGCTTTAGAAATAAAGCCAATCAAGAGCAGACTGAGCACCTGATAATGATAACAATAATATCTAACACATACAGAAGACCTATTAGGTGGCGGAAATGGAATTTGAATCTGGGTGATCCAACACTAAAATATATTTTCTTAACCAGTAGCCAGAGGTCATCAAAATGTGTCCTGGGTGTTCCCGAGGCCCTTTCAGGGTCCCACAAACTCAAAAACGTTTTCACAATAATACTAAAACATCACGAGCCTGCCTCGCTCTCATCTGCCCACGAGCCCACAGTGATATTTTCTGGAGGCTACAGGGCACATGATAGCATGGCAGAGTGAACACTGTCTTCCAGAAAGCCAAGTCTCATAAAGATTGCAAAAATGTCACACAGTGCCACTCTCGTTATGGACTTATTTTTGCTATTTTAAAATCCTTTACTAAATAAATCCCTTAAAACACATTTAGTTTTAATTTTTTGACAGGTCTTTATTAACAGAGACAGACAGATGGACAGAGACTGCAGCAGGGACTATGCCTGAAACAGTGGCTGGGGTGTGCGTGCTTATCCACACAGAAAGCCTGCTCTAGGCTGGGGTGGCTCCGTGGCCATCCTCTCCAGAATGGCCTACCTCCAGGTCCTTTCCTGAGTGGTGGGTCCTGGGCAGAGGCCGGCTTTCCCATCATACCCCAGGGGAAGAATGGGGGTCTTTCAGGGATGGAGGACCTTCACTTTAGCATTCTCTACATTCCTCTCGTTCCCCAGCTGACTTGGTTGCTGAGGGGGTAGAGGACAAGCCACAGGGCCACCTGCATAGCAGGGGAGAGGAATGGGGGTAAGGCAAATGGTGAGGACAGTGGGGATGAAGGGGGAGGGCGTCACAGCTTCAGGCAAAGGGGGCCTCCGGAGGGCAGCTCTTTCCCCCCCTTACCACCTGTCCCCAGATAACTACTGGACCCAGGGAGCCCAGAAAAAAAATTGAAGCATCAAACTAAAATACCCACCCCCATCCTCAACTCCAGAGCCCTGACTGCTGGCAGGAATCTCTGCAAAGGCCTGCGTTAGTGAGTTGAGAGGCACGTGGCTCTTCTGGGTGTCCTTGGCCATCAGGGGCTGAGTTCCATGCCCTGTTCTTAAAAAAAAAAAACTCCTCCTTTCATGCCAAAGCCACAGCCACAGCCTGTAAGATTTATGAATCTTACACCTATGATGAGGCCAAGATCTCTCCGAGAAAGGGACAATGTGCTGTCATTGGACATTTTCATACAGGGACAGGATGAGAGCTCATGGAGGGTGCTGTGGATGGGATGCCAGAAACAAACAAACAACAAAAAAAAGACAGCCACGGTGTCTGCAACGGCTTCTGAGCGAGGGCTCTGAGTCTTCACAAAAGCAGGAGCCATCGTTGCTGATAAGACCACCCAGTGGGCGCTGCTTTGGGATCCAATGGCCTGCAGGAAGCAGCATCCATGAAGGGGCTGTGAGAAGCCCCAGTCCCCAAGTGTCTGTGTGCTACCATGTCTGCTGAGGCTTTGCAGAAACCATGGCATGAACCACTAGAAGGTAAGCCTCAGCCTTCGGGAGCACAGCGGAGAGGAGGGAGCATGGAGCTCCGAGAAGGGGGACAGTGGATGACACTGGATGCTCTAGCACCTCATCGGTATTCATCAGGGCTGTGTTTGCATTGCCCTTTGCAGCACACACTGTACTTCTCGCTCTACTAGGCTATTAAGAGTTTGTAATGACAAGTGGGGGCTCGGCTGTGCTAAGTGACTTGCCCCGTGGCAGAGCGAGTTTCCCGCAGAGCCTGAATTTGAATCACACTCTCCTGGATTCAGAATTCTTTTCACTATACCCACAGCCAGCCCGCTGACACCTGCAGAGACACCCCTGTGAAAAGTAAGAGAATGGATGTTCACTGTCAGGATATTTCTGATTCCCTCCAGGTCTTAGGCATCCCGTGGTGATCCAGCAGCCCCCGGACCCTGGTCCCTGTAGCATCATTTGAAGGCCAGTGTCTGCACCTAGGAACCAGCAGGGTGCATTCAGATACCCACAGAGAGGCAAAGGGAAGGAAGTGGAGGCAGGGAACTCACATCCTTGGATCCTCTGATTGGCAGGCAGTGTACTAGACATTTTATTTTAGAAGTAAACTTTTCATTCAGTTTAAACACACATGCACAAAAGCATACCGATCATAAGGGTATAGCTCGATGAGTTTTCACAAAGATAACACACCTAGATACCCACACCTAAATCAAGAAGCAGAATATTACCAACCCTCCAGGAGTCCCTCTTGTGTCCTCTTCCAGTGGGTTCCCCAAGGACACCCACTGCTCAGACCTCCGACAGCATGGATTGACTTTGAGTGTTCTGAAGTGTATAAACGGGCAGGTGATAGGTACGTCTTGGTGTCTGGTTTCCCTCTCGACATGCCTGTGAGATTCATCCCTCTTGTGTGCGCTGTGTTCATTTTGCTGCTGTGTGAGCGTGCCATGATAAACGTGTCTGCTGTCTGTTGATGGACATTTGGGTGCTTTCCAGTGTTAGGCTGTTGGAAATAGTGCTGCCACCACGCGTCTTTCTTGCATGTGTCTTTATGACGTGTGTACATTTAACTTTATAAGAGCTGCCGGCTTCCCAGCGTGAATATACAGATTTCCACTCTGAGCTTCAGAGCCTTGGTGTCGTGTTTCTCCCCATCCTTCATACCAGACACTGCGGCCATATCATTTTGAGTCAGTCTGGGTCATGGTTAAGAGGGCTGACTCAGCCGAGTGTGGTGGCACACATCTGTAATCCCAGTACTTGGGAGGCTGAGACAGGAGGATCGCAGGTTTGAGACAGAGTGTGTAGTGAAATTATGTTTCAAAATGAAAGATAAAAAGGGGGCTGGGGATAAAAAAGGGGGCTGGGGGTGGTGTAGCTCAGTAACGGAACACCCCTGGGTTCAATCCCCAGTAAAACACACACGTGCGCACGCACACACACACACAGCCTAGGTTCTTATCCTGCCTCTGCCCTTTCACTAGACCTAGGATGTCGACCAACTTCCCTGACTACTCTGTGCCTCAGCTTCTCCACTGTTAAGTAGGAATAAAAACATTAGCCCCATCCTTTTTGGGTTGTGCCCATACCTCTCCGCAGATGTAGGCTCTTACGGCTCTTCCAGGTGGACACCAGGGGCCTCCATAATGGTCTGTAGGAGGCCCTGGGCAGCCTTAACCTTCAGCTCTTTTATTGTCCACAGCTGGGCTGCCCTCAGATAGCACTCACAATGGTGTCGGTGCCTGTGCCTCTGCCCAGTGCCTGGGAAGGTAAGTCATACACCTGAGGAGTCAGCTCTGAATCCACGGAATGGGGGGCCAGGAACAGCTGGTGGGAGCAGGCCTTGTGTCCCGGCGTTTCCTGAAGAAGAAAGAGGCCAACGAGATTCTACAGTGTGTACTGACCATTGCCTTTTGACTCTAATTTTCACAACTTTTCTAGCTCTTTCCCCACTCAATCCCCTAATTGCTTTGGAAGAGCTCGTAGTTATGTGGCAGGCAGTGGGGGGGGGGGGCTAAAGTATGCAGAACAAAGTGCAGGAATTGAATTGCAGCAACAGTTGGTCCCTGTGCTATGCTTTTAAGTAAATGAAATTTGAATCGATGTACCTTTTTATTTATTTATTTACTCTTTTTTTGTGGTACTGGGATTGAACCCAGAGGCATTCTACCTCTGAGCTACACCCCAGTCCTATTTTTTTATTCTTTATTTTGAAACCGGGTCTCACTAAGTTGCAGAGAGCCTCACTAAGTAGCTGAGACTGGCCGCGAACCCAGATCCTCCCGTCTCAGCCTCCCAAGTACTGGGATTACCAGCGGACAGCACCACGCCTGGCTTATTATTTACCTGTTTTTTAAAGAAATGATTTGTTTCTTATTCCCACTTAGCTTCTGTCCTATGATTCTTGTCAAAGGAGAGGTTCTCTGGTTTTTAAACTGAGCTTTGCTATGAATCATGCTACATTAAAAATGAAGATTTGTACTCATGGCAACTAACAGCACTGGAAAATAGAAACACGATCCTCTATTAAAACTGCAGGAGACTGACGGTCCCCATGAGGACAGCTTTCTAAAGAAAGCCAGTTCTGACATTTGTGAGGGCCAAAATATACACACAAGGTTCCCTTCTTGCGGTCACGACAATAGAACAGAATGCAATAGAAACAGTTTCTGTGAGGAGGGCACACAGTGACCAGACCCACGGGGCTTGGGGCGGGGAGACCTGGCAAATCACTTAGGCCTTCCGAGTGGTCATGTCCTCTTCTGTAACCAAGATGGACTCAACCAGCCATCTCCAGCGATCACGCCTAGCTCTGCCATTTGGAGATGCTAAAAGCAGCCTGGCCATTGGAGAATACCTGCCTAACTTCCTCGACACTTTTCTTCTACTCTGGGCCCTCTGGCTCCAGCATTAGAATACCCCAGCACTCTACCCCCTCACCCGTGTCTTGTCCCATCGAAGGCGAAGATGCTGGGGACTGTGGCAGAGGAAACGCTCTTTGGCAGATCCTTGAGTACTCAGGGACACGAAGTCTTCACACCCTGTCCCGACCCCCAAAATCCATCCCTGAAAGGCTCATGTCTTACTCCCAGATGTCCTATTTATTTATTTACTTATTTATACTGGGGAGTGAACCCAGGGGTGTTCTACCCCCAAGCTACATCCCCTAGCCCCATTTTATATTTTTGTTTTGAAATGGGGGTCTCTCTAAGTTGCTGAGGGCCTCGCTAAATTGCTGAGGCTGGCCTTGAACCTGCGGTCCTCCTGTCTCAACCCCCCAAGTACTGGGATTATAGACATGGGCCACCACGCCCAACTAGATGTCTTATTTTAAACCTGAAGACTGAAAATCCCAGGCAAGGAACACTCTAAAGTTTTCAACAACAATAATAAAATTTTTTCAACAAAAATAATAAAAATAAATAATAATTAATAATAATATTACATCCAGTAGAGAGATCAGTAGAGAGATGTACCTCTTATTAATAGGAGGAACCCAGGCTCCTGGGTAAATACAGTAGCTGCCCAGGGTCACAGTCATTAGTGACAGAGTTAGGACTGAAACCCAGGTTTTCTGGCCAATGCAGTGGTGTTTTTATTAACCAGAAATGTCAGGGAAAGGAACTGACATTTCTGAGGAACTAGTGTGGCTGTGAATCTCAAGTAATCTGGAAAGATGGATGTCACTGACCCATTTCACAGATGAGGAAACTGAGGCTCAGAAAAACTCCCTGGTTACCATTGATGGCAGGAAAAGAGGAGATCTGCCTGCTTACAGCCCTGCGTTTCCCCGCCCACACTGTCACTAACCATCGCCAGCCAGAGGGGTTTGGGAAGAAAGGGGCTCCTGTGCTTGGGGATGTCGGGGTCGGGGGTGCTCATGGAAGCAATGGCAAGAGCTGAGTCGCACAGGACGAGGCACCGTTTATCACGAGCAGCTGGAGAAGATTAGGATTTTTCCAGGTGGGAAAATCGAAAATTTGGTTTAAATATAGATGTAATGTTGAAGGCTGAATCAACTAGGGAAACGGAAAGACATAACCAGGTCTCGGATTAATCAGCGAGACAGCTTCTGCTTCCCACGTTCAACATAATTTTTATTAGTGTTATTTTAACTTATCTTTACCGTTAATGGCCTGCAGTCATCTACTCTCCAGGCAGCTTCCCGGCAGCATCAGATCTGTGATCTAATTTTATCCCTGAGAAATCGGAGTTTAGAAGAAAATGTGGAGAAGTCTCATTTGGCGGAAGGAGGCTGGAGGAACCGGGGGCGATGGCCCCCCAAGAGCGTGAAATGCAGAGGACGCATCTGGGGAGGACAGAGCTCAGGCAAGGCCACGTGTCTGAGTGACAGCGTCCTGTGCCACCGCCCAACTGCTGTATTTACCCAGCTCTGGGGAGGGTGACACAAGTCTCTGGAATGTGTATCTTATTTTTGTCCTGCTTGGGTTTACAGCCTTCGAAGCAGAAGGGGCCGGTTAGTCTGATTGTTTGGGAGGAGCCCTGCATGCATACTCCTACGGATAGCAGACTTCAGGCCATACAAGGGTGGTCCCAGGAAACGTCACTGGACGTTCAGAGTTACAGGCCCCAGCGTGTACGTGTCCCTGCAGAGGTGTGTCCACAGCCACTCCGAGGTGCAGAGGGGAGTTCAAAGGACTCTCTATGACTCATACCTGAAGGGTAGGTGGAAGAGGAGATGGCACATATTACATATTACGATGTGACACAGCCATCCCTCCTAGGCCAGCAGGCTGCCAGTCTTTGCGGTCCCTCAGCCTGTCCTTCACCAAGGCCTGGGATTTCTCCTAATCTTCTACTGGCAACACAATTTGATCTGTGGGTTCAATGGGATCCCAATAAAGATCTCAGCAGAGATAGAAACTTTGGCTCTGCAAAAGATTGTTAAGAATATATGACAAGCCACAGACCAAGAGTAACTATTTGCAGAAGACACATCTGATACAGGAGTGTTATCCAAAATACACAAAGAACTCTTAAAACTCAACAATAAAAAAAACAAACAACCTGGTTTTAAAATGGACAAGAGAAGCCGGGCGTGGTCGTGCATGCTTGTAATCCCAGTACTTGGGAGGCTGAGGCCAGAGGATCAGGGTTCGCGGCCAGCCTCAGCTACTTAGTGAGGTCCTCTGCAACTTAGTGAGACCCGGATTCAAAATGAAGAATAAAAAACAGGGCTGGGGTGCATCTCGGAGGTAGAATGCCCCTGGGTTCCATCCCCAGTATCCCCCCAAAAATGGACAAGAGATCTGTAGGAGCCAGGAGTGGTGGTCCATGCCTGTAATCCCAGTACTTGGGAAGCTGAGACAGGAAGATCGCAGGTTCCAAACCAGTCACAGCAACTTGGCAAGACCCCACAACGTAGTGAGACACTGTTTCAAGATAAAAAATAAAATAGGGCTGGGGGTGTAGCTCAGAGGCAGACTGCCCCTGGGTTCAATCCCTACTACCGAGAGAGAGAGAGAGAGAGAGAGAGAGAGAGGGAGAGAGAGAGAGAGAGGTGCACAAAAACCTCAGAAGAGAAGATACATAGATAGTGAATAAGCGTAGGAAAAAAATAGTCCACATCATGTTATCACAGAAATGCTGACTAAAACTACAAGAAAATACCATTCCACACCCACTAGAATGACTAAAGTCCAAAATTCTGACACTGCCAAATGCTATGAGGATGTGGAGCAACAGGAACTCTCACTGGTTGCTGTGGAAATGCAAAATGGCACAGCCACTTTGGAAGACCGTTTGGCATCTTCCTACAAAACTGAACATGCTCCTGCCTTATGATCCAGCAATCACACTAATTCGTAATAGTCTTTGTATGTCCAGGGAGTGTAAAAACCTTCTCAAGAACTTCTCATTCTCAGCACCACCAATAGGGCTATTTAAATTTTTTTTTTAGGCCAGGCGTGGTGGCGCACGCTTGTAATCCCAGTACTTTGGGAGGCGGAGAACGGAGGATCCGGGTTCGCGGCCAGCCTCAGCTCGCTCTCTCTCTCTCTCTCTCTACCTAGTGAGGCCCTCCGCAACTTCATGAGACCCGGTTTCAAAATAAAGTATAAAAAAATAGGGCCGGGGGTTTAGCGCGGAGGTAGAACACCCCTGGGTTCAATCCCTGGTACTGCAAAAAATTTTTTTTATTTTATTGGTGCATTGTAGTCTCATATCATAATGAAGTTCAGAGTGATAGGGACGTGCACGCACACAGCACTGAGCGGGCTTTTCTCCTACCCCCTCCCCACTTCCTCCCCTTCCCCATACTTGATAGACACTGGCACTGATAATTTCACATATGTGCATGATGTCAATGGACGTGTTTCCTTCATTAATTCTCCCTTCTCCCACCCCAGCCTCCCTTAAACCCCCTTCGTCTTCCACTGGGGTTTCTCCTCTATCATCTAAAGTCCCAGGATGGCTCTTTAGAGGAAACCATGAAGGATCCATGGATGAACATGGTCAGGAGGAGGAACCAGCCTTACCTGGTGCCACTTCCTGGCCACATAGAAACTGGGAAGACTGAGCTGAGGGTGCCCAAGGTTATACAGAGGAAAGGATTCAGGACTTATCCCAGGGCGAGAAGTACAACAAAGTGCTGGCCACCTGTGTGCTCCCGGGCTACAAGAGACCAGAGCTGGAGGGCACCGTCACCCTGGAGCCCCTTGTGCAGCCGAGCCCACCACCAGCTGCACTCCTTCTCCAGCCTGCACGGCGCAGTACAGGGCTCTGCCAGCCAGAAGCAGCAGGGCTCCAGGATCCTGCAATTCCCGCCTTCACGTCTTGCTGGAGAAGCGTCTTAAAAGCAACACAGAGGCCGGGCGTGGTGGCGCACGCTTGTAATCCCAGTACTTGGAAGGCAGAGACGGAGAATCCGGGTTCATGGCCAGCCTCAGCTACTTAGTGAGGCCCTCTGCAACTTCGTGAGACCCGGTTTCAAAATAAAGGATAAAAAATAGGGCCGGGGGTGTAGCTCCGAGGTAGAACCCCCCTGGGTTCAATCCCCGGTACCGCAAAAAAAAAAAAAAAAAAGCAACACAGAAAATCAGGGCCTGGAATAACCAAGCTCCTTCCACTCCCCTCCCAGCCTGGACACAAAGACCACCCCAGCATAGCACCTCACAAGGCCCTGTGGCCCGCCTCCACCCACAGCAGCAGCAGGGGGGAGCCCAGCGGGAACCTTCTTCCCCCAACATGTCCTGCAAGGGAAACACTGTCCACTCTGGGCAGCTCTGGCAGGTGCAGGACCAGCAGAATTGGCCCCATGGGACCCCAGCCTCTCCCTCTGGCCACAGCCAGGGCCAGCGGGGCCACTGCGAGGTTCTGCACCTTCCTCCCTGTGTTTCAGGTCAGCCAGAAAGAGCCTGCCTGGGGCTGGAAGCAGAGTGGAGGTGTGGCCCCTCAGGTGGTGGGCAGCGAGGCCGCAGAAAACACAGCTTTACCTGGAGCAGGGAGGCGCTGAGCTCCAGGGAGCCCCAGATGGTGTGGGAGCTGGCCCTGTGCTGGAGGCAGATGGCTGTGGTGGGAGTGAGCCCACAGTGAACAAGGGGCTCTGCTGCAGGGCACCCCTGGCCCACCTGCCCGAGAGTGCCTCCTGTGGTGGGAGTCAGAGGTGCAAGACACAGGGGCTTTGCTCAGCCTGGCTCAGGTTAAGAGAATTCACAGTGCCACCATGGCCTGCAGAAGCACTGTCTCCAAGGCAAAGGCTGAGCTGCGAGGCTGCCCGGGAGCTGCCTGCCCGGGAGCCAGGAGGAGAGGGCAGGTGCTCTGGCCGGGCCTTCAGAGACTGCACCGTTCCCTGGGGCTCTCGCCCTCCCTGTCCCTGTCTTCTCTGAGGATGGGGCATGTTTCACAGGAAAAAACAAACACACATACAAATGTGTGTGTGTGTGTGTGTGTAAAATTGTGTTGAAATGGGATAGCTCTTTAGAAAACACTCCCTGGTTTGCTACTACAGCTGTCA
>PVJS01027058.1:0-26532 GCA_004027185.1 Glis glis | reverse complement strand
GCTTCACCTTTCTCTGAAGAGCTTCTTGATCTTCTCGGCCTCCAGCTCTTGGAACTGAAACTTCACCATCGTTTCTCCGAAGAGCTTCCTGATCTTCACTTCTTGGACTGGGACTGAATTAGTGGTTGCTCCGATCCTAAGACTCCAGCTCTTAGACCGCTCGACCAGCTACTGGTTCCTCTGACTCTCCACGTGCAGTCGGAACTCGGGACTACATTGCTTCAAACTGTAAGCCCATCTGATAAATCCCTTTTTTCAAATATACTCATTCTGTGTATTCTGTTAATCTAGAGAACCCTGTCCAATACAGGTGGTCTCTTAAATTAAGCTAATCTTTGACAGGAAAGACTTACTTATATTCTTACAACCCCCATATAGGCTATGTTTTCTTCCCTATACATACATACCTGGGATAAAGTTTAATTTATAAATTAGGCACAGTAATGAGGTAGGACAGAGGGAATAAATAGGCAGAAAGGAGACAGACAGGAAGGAGAAATAAAATGTAATTTTTATATAAAAACCTCCTGGGTATCTACCCCAAAGAATTGAAGCCAGACTACCAGAGTAATGCATGCCTATCTATGTTTGTAGCTGCACAATTCATAATTGCCAAACTATGGAACCAGCCAAGATGTCCATCAACAGATGAATGGATTAGAAAATTATGGGGTATACACACAATGGAATTCTACTCAGCCATAAAGAAGGAAAAAAATTATGTCATTTTCAGGGAAATGGATGGAACTGGAGAATATTATGCTAAGTGAAATTAGTCACAAAAAGTGAAATGCTGGATATTTTCCTTCATATGGGGGAGCTGGGGACAAATCGGGACACAGGAGGGACTCCAGACAAAGGAGGAGAAACCTTAGTGGAGTGGAGGGGACCTTACTGAGGGAGACGGGAGGGGGAGGAAGACTTGAAGAGGGAAACACCTCAATGGACATGATGTACACACACAAACTCATCAAAGTCAATCACTGTGCTGAGCAGGGGAAGGTGAGGGAGAGGGAGTGGGGCAGGAACTGGGGGAATATGTCTCTTTCACCCTGAACATCATCACAATGTATGATTACAATGCACCAATAATAAAAGATAAGAACCTGGAGCTAAAGTTTTCAGTACTTTTACTCCTCAAACCAGTTCTTTCCCAGGCCCATCTCTCCCAAATTCCTGGGAAATCTGTCGATCATAGAGTTAACTGAAAGAAACTATAATCGCCCTGTGCATTGTTAATAAGATGGATACGAAGCCGGGCGTGGTGGCGCACGCTTGTCATCCAAGTACTTGGGAGGCTGAGACAGGAGGATCTGGGTTCGCGGGCAGCCTCAGCTACTTAGTGAGGCCCTCTGCAACTTGGTGAGACCCTGTTTCAAAATAAAGAATAAAAAAATAGGGCTGGGGGTGTAGCTCAGAGGTAGAATGCCCCTGGGTTCAATCCCCAGTACTGCAAAAAAAAAAAAAAAAAGATGGTTATGATATTCTGAGAAATCTATCATTCAGGGGACTTTTCAGCTTATATATTGTTTGGATAATAGAGACCTCAATCATCCTTAGGATGACCAGACCATCAGACAACACCTCAGGACTACTGGATTGAGCTCATCCTCACACAACTCCTCCTGCCCACACTCATGAAAACCCACTGTTAAGAAGAGCCCCAAACCCACAAAGGTGCCTCTCACCCTCTTGAGATGACCCACAGTCTTCCTTTTTTGGGGGGAGGGTACTGGGGGTTGAATCCAGGGGCATTTGACCTCCGAGCTGCACCCTCAGCCCTATTTTTTATTCTTTTTTATTTTTATTTTGCGGTACTGAGGATTGAACCCAGGGGCATTCTACTTCTGAGCAACACCCCCAGCCCTATTTTTATTCTTTATTTTGAAACAGGGTCTCACTAAGTTGCAGAGGACCTAAGTAGTCGAGGCTGGCCTCAAACCCGGATCCTCTGGTCTCAGCCTCCCAAGTACTGGGATTACAAGCGTGTGCCACCATGCCCAGCTCCCGCATTCTTCCTTGAATGTGTATTTCTGACTTTCCTAAATAAACCTCTGTCTATGTCTCTGATGGGCACATGCTGAAATTTTTTCCATCACACTAGCCCAGGATCCCACCAACCCTGAGTTAAGGAATTACCCTTTCCCCATGACAGTCAGAAATTGGCAGCAATAATAATAAAATAGGACAATTATAACAAGATACTGTAATAAGAATTGTGAATGGCCTCTCTCTCTTTCTAAACATCTTGTTATACTTTCACCTTTTCACTTACAGAAAGCACTTTAGGGTTTCTCTTTGGCATATCTAAATCATCAGCATTATTGCTCTTAAACTCTGGGGCCATTATTAAATAAAAGGAGGGCGGCTTGAATGCAAGCACCGTGATACCGTGACAGTCGATCTGATAACAAGACTGCCAGCCATCATCAGGCAGCTAGGGGGTACAGTGTGGATTCGCTGGACCAAAAGAAGAGCCACCCTCTAGGAGGGACTGAGCGAGACGGCACAAGGGTTTATCCCGTTACTCAGCCAACAGGTCCAATTTAAAATATGTGCATAGCCGGGCATGGTGGCACACACTTGTAATCCCAGTACTTGGGAGGCTGAGGCAGGAGGATCGCAGGTTCACGGCCAGCTTCAGCAACATAGCAAGGCCCTCTGCAACTTAGTGAGTCCCTGTTTCAAAATAAAAAATAAAATAAAGGGCTGGGCACGGTGGAGCATGCTTGTCATCCCGGTACTTGGTAGGCTGAGACTGGAGGATCACAGGTTTGCAGTCAGCCTCAGCTACTTAGTGAGGCCCTCCGCAACTTAGCAAGACTCTGCTTCAAAATAAAGAATAAACAATAGGTAGCTTGGAGGTAGAATGCCCCTGATTGATCATATAATAAGATTTAGAGTCCACCAATCAGTACTGAGGGGCTTGTGATATATTCCAGCTGTGTCAGACGGGGCTAGCCAGATTTTTGTAAACTGGCTTCCCGTTTTGTAAACTGCAAGACTGTGGGGTGAATGTGGGTGATATTTGAGAAACAGGGAAGCAATCAAGACTGAAAAGGGGGTGCAGATCTGAACCCCCCCAGAAGAGCAGACAAGGGGGCGTCCTGCGGGTCCCGGCAGGTAGAACCAGCACCTGATCTGGCCTAGGGACCCCACAGAGCTGTTCCGTGAACTTAATCTGAAGCCTGGAGCTTTCAATACCCAGGCCAGACTCTCCCTCTAGGGGACAGGGAATTTGTCTAACTTTGGGCCTAAATTCAGAGTCTTTTTCAGTGGGAAGACAGCACCTTCACCTGTGCCAGGTGCATGTCTGGTACAGGTGACAGGCTACGCTGTTTATCCAAGCATGGAGCCCTCTACTACCTGTTCTCTGTCCTCTTGCTGGGTCATGGGCAAGGAGCGGCCAGGTTCAAACTCGCCAGCTGAGATTCTCAGCAAAGCTGAGGAACTGGGTGGGTAGGATCTGTGGTCTGAGCCTTGGGGCCAAGCTTCAATCGGTTAACCCAATAGGACCAGTAGAGATAGGGGACGTTAGCAATTAGGTTTGCAGAAGGCTGCAAGTCATAGATTTAAACACAGTGGTTTAGTGAAACAATGCTTGGGTTTTTCTTATCAAAGAAACGAGAGACCCAGGTCCCTTCCAGCTCATAGCTCTGCCGTCATGAGTATCTAATCCTCTGTCTCCTGGTCTTGAGGCCCTAGGATGTCATTCTAAGAAGGATGCCGGGGACAAGGGGAAGGCCTGTTCTGGATCTATTGGTCCACTTGCACCGCCTCAAGAGCAGTGTCCCAGTGACCCTCCAAAGGTTTCCGCTTAGATCTCACAGAACATGCTGGATCTTACAACCAAACCTAATCACAAAGGAGTCTAGGGGACCGAGGGTTTTAACCAGACACATTGCCCCCAGAACAAAACCAGATTTCTATGTACAAGAAACAAGGAGGGGGCGGACAACATTGGCCAGTCAACAAGCAGTCTCTGGCAGAGTAACCAATAGTTACTTCTCAATCATTAATAGCAAAGCCACGCACATGGTCCGTCTTTGACTCCCCAAGAAAGAGCACAAAGAAACGAAAGAGACTTCCAATTCAACACCAGGAATATGTGCTCTGTCCAAGAAGCAGGCTGCTCTGTGTGAGAGACTCTGCGGAAATCATCCCTCTTCCAGTCATCCACGCTCTATCTCTTAACCTTCTTATAGGAGCAAATCATATGGGATTGATGGTCTTTGACAAGCATTCTCAAATTAAGAAAAATAAATATTTGTGGACCCTTTTTAATCTTCTTTTTTTTTCCTGTGGTACTAGGGATTGAACCCAGGGGCATTCTATCTCTGAGCTATAAACCCAGCCCTTTTTTAGTTTTTATTTTGAAACAGGGTCATGCTAAGTTGCTGAGGACCTCACTAAGTCACTGAGGGTCTCACTGAATTGCTCACTAAGGTGGCCTCAAACCTGCAATCCTCCTATCTCAGCCTCCCAAGTAGTGGGATTATAGGCATGTGCCATTGTGCCTGGCTTAGGGTCCCTTTTAAAAGGTAGCCTATACAGAAATAGACACGGTATAGATGTCCAGGTTTCTTTTGACTTATTTGTTGCCTGATAATTAAGAACTTCAAAGCACCAGTATGTTTTAGCTCATTTTGAGAAAATCTGCAAAACTAAACCTGGTTCATTTTTCCCTGTAATTGAGAACTACCCAGGTGGCCAGTGCAGAGTCATGAGAAGCACTGGATCGCTGTCTCTGCTTATGTCCAATAAATTATATTTAATTCTCCTGAAGCAACTCTGGAAAGAAACCAACCCCATGTCTATTGGAGGCACTTTTCTGAAGGAAGCCCCACAGCCCCTCTTTAACAGAGCCCCGGACATCTGCACTGAGCTCTGTCTGAACCCGAGGGATCCCAGAAATCATGAAACACCGGGGAGATGCACCTCTATATGTGACAGCCGTACACACCACATTTCATCCCCAACTGCAAAAGCAAAGGGAAAAAAAATCTGAATTTGGAAGCTTTTATTAAAAAAATCCTGGAAATATTTCTGATGCATCTTTGTTGGGCTGAGGAGTCACGGAGAACGTTTCTTGGCAGGAAGGAAAGAAAATAAAGATGAGGTAAATATTGGGAGACTATATGAAAATATTGTTTCCAAATATCCCTACCGAAGAGAACAGGAAAGTAAAAACTCTGTAAAAGGCCTGTCATCCCAGTCCTTGGGAGGCTGAGACAGGAGGATCGCAAGTTCCAGGCCAGCCTCAGTGACTTTGCGAGACCCTCAGCAACTTACTGAGATCTTGTTTCAAAATAAAGCAAAACAAAAAATAAATAAAAAGTCTTCCCCCCCCAAAGAGACAGTTCCTGATACATCCCTCCATTCCTTCCTTCTCCCCTTCCTCTCTCTCTCTCTCTCTCTCTCTCTCTCTCAGTACTGGGGGTAGAACCCAGGGGGCATTCTACCTCCAAGCTACATCCCCAGCCCTATTTTATTCTTTTTTATTTTGAAACAGGGTCTCACTAAGTTCCAGAGGGCCTCACTAAGTTGTTGAGGCTGGCCATGAACCTGCAATCCTCCTGTCTCAGCCTCCCAAGCTCTCTCTCTCTCTCTCTGTGTACCAGCAATTGATACCAGAGGCATTCTACCTCCAAGCTATACTCCCAGCCCTTTATTTCATTTTATTATTTTGACACAGGGTCTTGTTGCTAAGTGGCTGAGAGTCTCGCTAACTCGCTAAGGCTGGCCTCCAACCTGCGATCCTCCTATCTCAGCCTCCCAAGTACTAGGATGACAGGCGGGGGCCATCCTGCCCGGCTCCTTTCATTTTCTCAGGACGGCATCTGACAAGTGGACAACCAGCCTGTCTTGCAAGGCGCACAGGGCTTTCCACCAGTGAGAAGCAAGAGATACCTGGAAGGCACAGCAGAGTGGGAAAGCTCAAACCACCAGTAAAACTACAGCAAAATCCGGGCAAGATGGCACACACTTGTAATTCCAGTACTTGGGAGACAGAGACCAGAGGATCCGGGTTCGCGGCCAGCCTCAGCTACTTAGTGAGACCCTCTGCAACTTAGTGAGACCCTGTTTCAAAATAAAGAATAAAAAAATAGGGCTGGGGGTGTAGCTCAGAGGTAAAATGCCCCTGGATTCAATCCCTGGTACCACACACACACACAAAAAAAACTACAGCAAGAAGCAGCATGTCACCCTCACTGGAAATGACAATGGGTTACAGAGGGGGTCAGAATTCAGCTGGCCTTTCATTTCTTGATAAGACAAGGCAGTTCCCCAGGGCAGTGATGGTCACTGGGTCCCCAGGGCACAGGTGGCAGAATCTGGGGACCGTTTGGTTGTCAGAAGGTGGGGGCCACCTGTGGGAAGTGGCCAGGGATGCTGCAGAGAATGTGCGTGTTATTACCTTCAAACCTTTCCTGGTCTTTGGCTTCAAACTGGACAAATCACTCAATCAACAGAAGTACAGAGATTCACCTCCATGCTGGGCACTGCACGGTGGTCCAGAGGATGCACAGGAAAGAAAAGGCCCCCTCTCTCTTGCTGAGCTGGCAGAGGAGCACCAAGCTGACAGCTGAATTTCAGGCAGAGGTAATTTCCACCCAAACCAAATCAAAACCAGTAGATGGGGGGAATAAAGGGCACTGTTAGAGACGTAGCAGCCACGGCTGACCCTCCCACCCCACTCCCCAGAGAACGACCTGATCTCATTCCCTGTGCTATTTTGCACTGCCTCTGGGTCTTTGCAAAGTATATTTCTTTTTTTTTCTTTTGCTTAATCTTATTTATTATGTCTTCTGTTTGACTAAACTCGTTTATGGCTGCTTATGGTCCTTCTGCCTCAGCTCCCAGCTGGGACTGATAGAAATCACAAACCCCAGAGATGGTCTTCGTACAACATGGAACTGATCGGATTAAAGAAGATTCCCTGTTTCCGTAGAAAAGCAATCTTGCCAAACTGCTACCCCTCAGGGTCATGTCAACGCATGGTATCTATACCCAGGTCTGGTAACTGGCCTGACCAGGAGCGCTCAGTGTGGGGACTGGCTGCAAAGGGGCACAGACTTCTGGGAAACACCTAGAAATGGTGATGTGACTCAGATAATAATAATTAAATGCAGGAAGTCTGAGCCCAAGGACAGAGAAAGGAGGCTGCAGCCAGACCTGCGTAGGCAGTGGAGCTGGTAGAAGCTGTATCTACAGCTCGGGGAGCCATGGGCAGGAGAAGGGACCCTGCCCCCAGCCACACACAGGTCTCCTGCCAGCGTCTCTCAGTCTTTTGGTCCTCTTGTTCTTCTCAAACCCATTGAGTTTTCAGAGCCCACTGATGCTGGGACTCAGAGCTGCAGACTGTGGAGGTGTGCATCTGAGAATCGCAGCTCAGCAGGTAAGGAAGGGAAGAGGGGGGAGAGGAGATAGACCGTGAGCTCCTGCACCTGCTATCACCTGCATACTTTCCAGTGGGGCTTCTTGGCAACATCTTCCACAACTACTATGTGCTACTCCAGTTATCTATTCATATTGTTGTTGGACCAGCTATCCCCAAATCCTGTGGCTTACAATGTGGTGGTTGTATTATATATCATTTTGTTGAGCACCAGGAAGAAGAAGAGCAGACTCCGCTGGGGGGATTCCTTTGTTCCACTTGGAGGTGGCTAATGTCATTGGTGGTACTGAGTCTGTCTCAGTTCAACATGCTCACTTGCTGTAATCCAAAAAGACTTGCCACACAACTTAAAGGAAGGAAGACTGATTTGCTCACAGTTTTCGGAGATTTAGAAGTTCAGTCCATGTCAAACCAGGTCTGAGGAGCTCAGGGCATGGCGGTGGGAAATAGGGAGAGGTAGAGAACAAGGGTCTGCTCTCACATCATGGAGACCAGAAGCAAGAGAGACCAAGCAAGGGGAGGAGAGACCTTATGTAGTCTCCAAGGTCACAGGTGTCTGGTGTCTTGGCAAGAAAGGCTGGAAAACTGAGCTCACCCATCCCTCTTTTCCTCGTGGTTGTGGGGCCTCTTGGGAAGTTTCCAGGAAGGAGAGCTGAAGCTGTTTACACAGTGTCCCAGGGCTCCAAGACAAGATGTTGCTGGAGTTGCCAATAGATGGTCAAGGCTTCCTACTATCAGCCTCTGGAGTGCCAAATCTCCATTATCCTTCACCTTCTACGGGGGAAGCCATACGCTGAGGCAAAGTCGAGAGTGGGGGACTCAGGTCAATACCTTGATGGGAAGTACCAAAGAATCTGCAGCCCTCTGCGACCCAACACATGCTTCCCTCACACCAGGCTTTGCAGGATAGCGGAGTCCACAGCTGGGAGGAGAGTCACTAGTCTGATTTTTAGAAACATTGGTTTCCCTCCATAGCTGACCCCCTCTGGGTCAGAGGCATTCCGAAGTTATCCAAGGAAATGCCTGTTCGGCAGCACTGGAACACGCCCCTTCTTTATTCATTCTTTACAGCTGTAAGCCGGGGGTAAGCTTCTGCTTGCGTACATACCAGCCCTCTTTCCAAATGAATCCACACTGCTTACTTCAAGTTGACTTTAAGGAATCCGTTTGCATTTCACTGATCCCTGATAATGCTTTTTTGGTTGACTACACTGATCATCTACTGAATGGCGAATCTGATGCGAGACTGTGCTCAAGACTCACCTTGCTCTTTGACGCCTGGATAAGGTAAGAGACCAGAAAGTGAGGCCCAGCGACCTTCCACCGTGCACTGACAGTGCATACGGCTCCTGGCCTCTTGGTCTACCTGCACCCTCTCTCCTAAGCCACACGTGGATCTCATCAGGTAGACCCTGCCCTGTGTGTGAGACAATGCCGTTCCTGATCATCATCAGTTGCAATGTGCCCGCGGAGGCCACTACTGTGCATCTGATGTCCTGTGGAGTGCTCTGGCCCACAGTGGCAGGTGAGGTTGCAGATTCTGATGCAGGTAGCTCACCGGAGCCATGCTGAAGCACCCAGTGGGTTGGCCCCTCACCTTGCCCCAGCCTGATCCCGGGGGAAGAGCTGGAGTGATTGTATTCACTGTTACTTTCCAAGCACCAAACTCTACACTTAACAAATACATGTCAAATCAGGGAAATGTTTTAGGTAGCTCGATCTATGGTAGCTTAAAAAAAAATGGCATAGCCGGGCATGGTGGCGCACACTTGTCATCCCAGTACTTGAGAGGCTGAGACAGGAGGATCCGGGTTCGCGGCCAGCCTCAGCTGCTAAGTGAGGCTCTCTCCAACTTAGTGAGATCCTGTTTCAAAAGAAAGAATAAAAAATAGGTCTGGGGGTGTAGCTCAGAGGTAAAATGCCCCTGGGTTCAATCCCTAATTCCACAAAAAAAAATTGGTATTTCAGAGACTCTCTGCCTGCCTCTGTACCTCACATTTATGAAGTTGAATTTTCTAGCATGTGTACTCTGGGCCCATTGTTAGAGAGGGTAGCCTCTCAGGATCTTAAATTTGATGATGATTACAGCTACAGGGCCCCTGGCTTGTTGTTTCCTCTCTTTGTATTTCGGTTTCTTCTTCTGAAGAAATGTAGGTAATAACAGCACCTACCTTGTAGGATTGTCCTGAGGATTAAATGTATTAAAAGATTTGAGTACTGAGCTGGGCTTTGGTGGTGCCAAGCCCAGCTGTAATGCCAGTACTTGGGAGGCTGAGACAGGAGGATCACAGGTTCAGAGCCAGCCTTAGCAACTTAAGTGAGGCCCTCTGCAACTTAGTGAGACCCTGTTTTCAAATAAAAATTAAAATAGGACTGGGGATGTAGCTCAGAGGTAGAATGCCTCTGGGTTCAATCCCCAGCACCACAAAAGAAAAAAGTATTGAGTACTCAGAACAGTACTTGGCACTAGTCGATATTTAGTAAGTGTTGGCCACCATCCTCGTTACAGTCAATGATCTCACCGCACAACTTACAAGTCCCAGAATATGATTCCCGTAAAAGGACCCCAGGAGGTCAGGAGTAATGGCGCATGTGTGTAATCCCAGTACTTGAGAGGCTGAGACAGGAGGATCACAGGTTCAAGGCTAGCCTCAATAACTTAGCAAGACCCTATTTCAAAATCAGAAACGGCCAGGAGTGTAGCTTAGAGGTAGAACACCACTGGATTCAATCCCCAGTGCCATAGATAGATAGATGATAGATAGATAAATAGATAGATAGATAGATAGATAGATGATAGACAGATAGAGAGACTGACTCCAGGAGTCCACCACCGAGAAATAAAACATGAGTGCACTAAGGGGAAGAATATGAAGGAGTCACTGTAGACAGTCTCCCTCTGTGGAGTCCATGGATGCCCACATGGACAGATGATGCTTAGGACAAAACCCACACCACTCCTTTTTCACTTTGACTTATATGACCCTCCACCATCCCCAACCCTTCAGCACCCCAGAATGAAGCTGTGTCCCCAGGGTGGGGTGGGCCCAGTGGGGAGCTGTGGAATGCCTTAGACTGGGTCTTCTTACCATGCATGTATTCTTGCTCTCCCAAAATTCCTGCTAGCCATAGTAGCATTCAGTCGGATTCAATGGTAGTGATACAAAAACAAAACTAAGGACTTTTCCATTTCGTTTCTTTCAGAGTGGCTGCAAAGCAGACTTCCAAGTGGACTTAGATGCAGAGAAATACAGGAGGAAGAGGAGGAACTCCCACAGAAGTGAAGGTCAGACCAAGGTTACAGAATATCAACATCAAAGATTGGAAGCAGGACTGGCCAAAGAAGATTGCTTTGCCAGTAATTTTAATTACAAAACAACACTATCTGGCTAGGTGTGGTGGCACACATCTCTAATCCCAGTACTTGGGAGGCTTAGACAGGAGGATCACAGATTCCAGGCCAGCCTCCCCAACTTAGTGAGAACCTCAGCCACTTAGCAAGACCCTGTTTCAAAAACAAAACAAATAAAGGGCTGGGGGTGTAGGTAGAAGGTCCCTGGGTTCAATCCCCAGCACCAAAACAACAAAAATTACCCTGTCTGACTGTACATCCCTAAAATAATAATAGTAATATATCATTTCAATAAAAAAGGCTGAATGCACTGAAAATCCCTTTCATAGAAACAGCTGGACTAGACCCAGCAGTGGAAGGAGATGGGGAGGGTGCCTTAGGAGCACAGCCTCACCTCCTGCCCAAATCAAAACCCAGAGGATCGTCCTCCAGAGAAGCTCACATGACCTTGGTGAGGGAGACCCTGCCCACCCTTCCACACTCACATTTCTCTGCTTCCTTCAGTTCCCAGATGGTGTATCAAGAGCGAAACAGCTGAGGAAGAGACTGGGGGACTATCCCTCCCGGAAGTCCTATTAGCTGCCCCACACCATGAAAGAGGGTTGTGGACTAAAGTCTCCCCACACTTCCAGCTGCTTTTCAATCAAATGGGTTAGGAATTCCACTCCTTGTTCTTGGAGGCTGACATCTGCCTTGAGGCAGGAGGAGAAAATTGCTCCCTTCAAACGCGTTTATCTCAGGCTCCTTGGGGGAATATCCCCACTGCTTTCTATATGCTTTCTCCATCTCATCCACCCTCAGGACTCGGACAGCATGAACTCTGGCCACAATTCCAGGGGGATGAACCACTATTCCGGAAGATAAGCCGCTATTCCGGGGGGATGAGCTGCTATTCCGGGGGAATGAATCGCTATTCCGGGAGATGAGCCACTATTCCAGGGGGATGAGACCCTGTTTCAAAATAAAGAATTAAAAAAATAGGGCTGGGGGTGTAGCTCGGAGGTAGAATGCTCCTGGGTTCAATCCCGAGTTCCACACACACACAAAAAAGCTCAGTATTGATCTAACTATACCAGTAATTCTTTAAATGTTAATGGACTAAATATACAAAACTAAAAGGAAAAAATTATCAAAGTGGATTTAAAAATAAGATTTAATTAGCTGGGTGTGGTGGTGCACACCTGTAATCCCAGTACTTGGGAGGCTGAGACAGAAGGATCGCAGGTTCGAAGACAGGCTCAGCAAGTAGTGAGACTCTCAGCAACCTAGCAAGACCCTGTTTCAAAACAAAAAATAAAAAGGACTTCGGGTGTATCTCAGAGGTAGAATGCCCCTGGGTTCCATCCCCAGTATGAAGAAGGAGGAGGAGGACGAGGAGGAAGAGGAGGAGGAGGAGGAAGAGGAGGAGGAAGAGGAAGAGGAGGAGGAAGAGAGGGGGAAGAGGAGGAGGAAGAGGAGGAGGAAGAGGAGAAGGAAGAGGAGGAGGAAGAGGAGGAGGAGAATAGGAGGGAGAGGAGAAGGAAGGAAGGAAGGAAGGAGATGTAACTGTGTGACATTTACAGAAAGCTCACTTTAACTAAAAACACTCATAAAGTTAAAGTAATGGCATAGAAAAAGACATATCATGCCAACAATAAAAATAAAATAAAACTAAAAAAAAGCTTTGGTGCTTACATTAATCTCAAAGAAGATTTCAGAACAAGAAAACTTACAGAGGTAAAGAGGAGCCATTAGGTAATGACGAAAGGGCTAATTATCTAAGAAGTTATAACAGTCCTAAGTGAGTGAGTGAGTGAGTGAGTGTGTGTGTGTGTGTGTGTGTGTGTATGTATCTAACAACTGCAGGTGAAAATGTATGCAATCGCTCACAACCCTGAAAGGAGAAATAGATGCGCCACTATTCCAGGGGGATGAGCCGCTATTCTGGGGGATAAGCCGCTATTCCAGGGGGATGAGCCACTATTCCAGGGGGATGAGCTATTCCGGGGGAATGAATCGCTATTCCAGGGCATGAGCCGCTATTCCAGGGGATGAGCCGCTATTCCAGGGGATGAGTCACTATTCCAGGGGATGAGCCACTATTCCAGGGGAATGATTCGCTATTCTGTGGCATGAGCCACTATTCCAGGGGGATGAGCCGCTATTTCAGAGGGGGGATGCTTCAACGCTCCTGTATCAGGGACTCATAGAGGAAGCAGGCAGAAAGTCAGCCAGGCTGCAGATGACCTCCACAGCTCCACCCATCAGCTTATCTGATTGACATTTCTGGAAGAGTCCATCCAATGAGGCTAGAATACATGGTATTCTCAAGGTCACCCAGGATGTTTACCAAGGTGGAATGCCTCCCAGGCCAGAGAGCATTACATTTAAAAGAGTAGAAATCATATAACGAGTATGCTCAGGCCCCAGTACTAGCTGTCAGTACTAAAAAAAAATAGATGGTAAATCCAATAAATATTTGTAAATTAAAGAGCACACTACTAATGGCATAAAAATCAAGGAATATGTCTCGGGAGACATTCAAATATATTTTAAACTACATTAAAATGAAAGTATAAGATCAAATTTTGTTAGAGGACAACCTCGACCATTTAGTAAGACTCTCAGCAACCTAGGGAGACCCTGTTTCAAAAACAAAAGATAAAAAGGTTTGGGGGTATAGCTCAGAGGTAGAATCCTCCTGGGTTCAATCCTCAGTATCATACACACACACACACACACACATACACACACACACACACACACACAAATTGTGGGGTATAGAAAAGCAGTGCTTTGAGGAATATTTGTAGAATTAAATGCATGAATTAAGCCAGGTGCAGTGGTGCTTGCCTGTAATCCCAGTGCTTGGAAGACTGAGAAATGGTGGCACATGATTGTAATTCCAGTACTTGGAAGGCAGAGACCGGAGGATCTGGGTTCGCGGCCAGCCTCAGTGACTTAGTGAGGCCCTCCGCAACTTCGTGAGACCCGGTTTCAAAATAAAGCATACAAAATTGGCCCGGGGTGTAGCTCAGAGGTAGAATGCCCCTGGGTTCAATCCCCAGTACCGCAAATAAATAAATAAATAAATAAATAAATAAATAAATAAATAAAATAGGGCTAGGGGTGTAGCTCCCAGGTAGAATGCTTCTGGGTTCAGTCCCCAGTACCACAAAAAAATGCATGTATTAGAAAAGATGAAAGATTGAAAAACAATAACCTAATTTAAAATCAATAGCTTTTATCATGGTCAACTAGAGGGAGAAAAGCAAAGACACCAAAAGCAAGCAGAAAATAAAGGAAATAATACAAATTAGAGAAGAAATCAATGAAACTGGAAACAGGAAACCAGTAGAGAATATCAGCAAAAACCAAATGATGGCTCTTTGGAAAGATCAATTACATTGATAAACCTCTCACCAGGCTGACAAGGAAGGGCAGAGAGAGGAGGCAAGATCCTACAGCGAATGAAGGGGGACTTCACTATTGTCCCCATGGGTACTGGAAGATAATAGGGCTTTTGGCCTGTGGGGTGTGTGTGTGTGTGTGTGTGTGTGTGTGTGTGTGTAGTAGTAGTAGTACTGGGGACTGAACCCAGGGGCATTCTACCTCTGAGGTACACCCCCAGCCCTTTTTCTTTTGTTATTTTGAAACAGGGTCTCAATAAGTTGCTGAGAGTCTTGCTACACTGCTGAGGCTGTCCTTGAACTTGCGAACCTCCCATCTCAGCCTCCCAAGTCCTAGGATTACAGGTATGCACCACCACACCCAGCCTAAATCTATTCTAAAATACAGACTTTATTGAGAAGAGGGACACTCTCCTTCCTGTCTCCTTTTTTCCCACTTCAGGCAACTTTCTCATCCTATAGATGAAGGAAGTCCAGTCCTACACAGACCAGATGTCACTGGGCACTTGTGGGTCTGGGGATGCCCAACACCCACTTTCTTCATCACATCACCCCAGTTCCACAGCCTCTCCCCATTGGCTGTGTCCTTGTGGTGGGAGGCTTTAGGAAGTTAGCATCCCATGTGGAAGCCACACCATTCCCTCTGCCATCTGGCACAGCTGGTACCAGGTGTGTGCATCCAGGGAGCTCCCGAAGGGGCTGGGTATCTCAGGTGCATCAGCAAGGATGGGAACCGCCCATGAGACATAGAGGAGCAGGCCATGTACACACACCTGCATCGCCCCCAGCTGGCTTCCATAATGAGAAACCCTAACCCCTTCGCTTTTAATTCAGAAGACCGCTGGTGTCCATCCATTAACCCTTTTACTTATTTTTCTTAACGCAGTCAGAGTAGGATTTACGACCTGCAACTAGAAATGTGGCTGGGTACCCCAGGGTTCATGTTACCTGAACAAGAAAAAGCGATCTCGTTTGGGGTCAAGACAGGTCCAAGGGTATATCATTCAAGTGATTTCAGCCCTGGGCTAGTCTCAGACTAGCGCGTTATTTCACAAAAAGCTCAGAATCCCCTACGAGGCAGCCTCCTGTCACCAACACGTATCCTCGTCAACCTGGACTCTCTTCTTTCCTGTCAAATATTCTTATTGTATCTGCTTGTTCTCTCTTTGACCAAAAAAAAGTCTCATCTTTCCAAGAAAAGCTCCTTGATGGTAAGATCTTATTCTGAGCTGTCTTAAATCTGACCGTGGCGGTAGGTACAAGGTGCTCAACAAATTCGCAGGCAGTTGGCACTTAAAACGGCAGAGACCTCAACAAAGAATAGGCATTCCTTAATAACAAATATCTTGTTCATTCTTTTATTTAATGAATTAGTGGGTGTCACTGACTTTGAGAAAAGCCCCCCTACTTGTCTGAGCTGTGTCCCCCTATACCTGGTTTTCCACCTGAATTTTCTGGGCTGTTAATGTATACACACAAACACTGTGCAAATATTTGGCTCCAGCCTCCAGGACTCCTTTGAAATTGAGTCCCTGTGGGAAAAGGAACGGATGAATAGCTGGGGTGGATGATAAAGAAAGATCCAGGTTCTTGTCTCCTCTAGACCCATGACCGGGTCCTAGGAGGTCCGGGATACTTCTGAATTTTGTGCTCTTTTGGGGAAGGAAATGGGTTGAACAATGGTGGGTGCAGACATGGAAATGAAGGGCCCAAATTCTGTGGGGTGCTGCTTCAGTTATTCAAACGGTGGAAAACATTTCCTGAAATTAAAAGGGAGCCTTAGATGTCTAAGGAATGAAAGTGTTCTGCTTTTCTTCTGGGAAATGTTGGGTTGGGGGCCAGGAACAGCAAGATGGAACAGAATTTATCAGAAGACAAACAGTCCTCCTTTGGGTTTTCTCCTTCTCAAAGGAAAACACACACACACACACACACACACACACACACACACACAGAGAGAGAGAGAGAGAGAGAGAGAGAGGAAAGAGAGAGAAAGAGAGAGAGAGAGCGCTATATTTAAAAACTGCCTTTAGATATAACGTGGTTCCTAGGATAGACGGCAGCATCCTGTGTGCCACCAAGGTGTCCCCCTGAGATCACAGACACACAGATAGCCCAGAAGATGGGCAGCGGTGGTCAGTCACCATCAATAGAGTCTGAATTGCAGCTGAGGCATTAGCCCTTGATGCAGATGTTAGGACTGGCTCCCTGCTATGGGTGGAAGTTGATCTGGTTCCCTCTTGAGCTTGGCTACCCTCCAGCAGCACCTGGTTTATCAAAGATGAGCCCCAGCTCTGGACAGCATCAACAGCATCAGCACAGATATCCAGAGACAAAAGTCACACGTCACTGGGCATGGTGGTGCACGCCTGTAATCCCAGTACTTGGGAGGCTGAGACAGGAAGATGGCAGGTTCAAAGCCAACCTCACCAATGTAGCGAGACTCTCAGCAACTTAGTGAGACCCTGTTTCAAAAATAAAAGTAATAAAATCTGGCTGGGGGTGTAGCTCAGAGGTAGAATGTGCCTGGGTTCAATCCCCAGCACCACAGAATAAATAAATAAATGAATGAATAAATAAATTAATTAAAAGTCACAGATCCAGAAATAAAAAGCCCCTGAGAATACCCAATTGGATCTTTGAAGGTTATTTATAGAATATGGCCAGATAGAACAGAGCCACATGAATTCTAAATATTTGGAAACTATGCTAAATTAGTACCAAATTGACTTTGTCTAAACAGATACACAGTTTTTATCATTTTTTGATTATAGGAATTCAAACTAAAGGCTGATAATGTTGCCAGCACCAAACATACCCGTAGCCGTTTCATAAACTGATAATTTATAATTAGAGTGTTTTAAGTATTCGGCAAGCACATTATTAATACACTCTCTTAAGAAACAGAGAACCAGCCGGGCGTGGTGGCCCACAGCTGTAATCCCAGTACTTGGGAGGCTAAGACAGGAGGATAGCCAGTTTGAGACCAGCCTTGGCAACTTAGCAAGACTCTCAGCAACCTAGTGAGACCCTGTCTCAAAATAAAAAAAATCAAAATGGGCTGGGGATGTAGCTTGAAGGTAGAATGTCCCTGAGGGAGGGAGGGAGGAAGGGAAAGAAAATCATTTGATCGAGTGAAACACATATTCAGAAAATACTTCACTATCGTCTAATTTGGAAGACCAATTTGTTTATACGCATTTGTAATTAATGGACTCTGGATAAACAGACTTTGGTTCCACACTCAAAATGTCCAATCTTTATTGCTGAGTAGAATTCCATTGTGTGTATTTCCCATAATTTTGTAATCCATTCATCTGTTGATGGACATCTAGGTTGGTTCCATAATTTGGCCACTGTGAATTGTGCTGCTATTAACATGGGTATGCATAACAGCATTTGCAAGAAAATTGAAAGATCTGGAGAACATTATGTTAAGTGAGATTAGCCAATCACAAAAAAAGAAGGGACATATGTTTTCATTAATATGCGCAACCTAGGGAGTAGTGGGGAAACAAAAGGGACTCCAATGACAACAGAGAACCCTCAGTGGTGCAAGGGAAGGGGTACAAGGGAAGGGGAAGGGCAAGAAAGAAGTGAATCTATGGAATTACTGTCATAAACAATGTGTACATATGAGATTATACCAACATCATTCTCAGTGCTACATGTTGGGGGGGAGGCGGGGGGGAGGGACACCAAGAGCTGTGTGCATGTATGTTAACACCAAACTGATACTCATTGTGATGTGAGACTACAATGCACCAATAAAAACATATTAAAAAATAAATTTAAAAAATTAAAAAAGTCCAATCTTTGACCTACAAGCAAGATCCCCAAATCTAGAAGCTTCCAATATATTCATTTATGAATTTGCAAATTGAGGACTGCTTAGACGGCGGCCCAGCAGAGCGGATTCCTCTTGGTTTTGTTACAGATTGCTAACACCCAGCTGTCTCTGGGCTCCAGTGGACACATCCACTGTGAGGTAGACAGTCGTGGGATGCAAAGCTCTTTGTGAAACTCAGTTCTACACAGCCAAATATCTCTCTATATGGGCACCATCGCCACAAAGAATATTATAGAAGACTGTTGAGCTGTGAAAAGCAAAACACACAGCTAGAGGAGACGTAGAGAATACTAGTCGGTGGCCAGCTGCGACTTCTGTCTCCAAAGAGGGGCAGTAGGTCCGGATGGAGACCCAGCCCCACAGATGTGCTCATGCGCCCTAAATCCCCACAGCTAATCCCTTCATGCTCCTGAGCCCAAGCCAAAGATTTAACCCTCCAGGACTGAGCCACGGCCAACCATTAGAATAATGCTGTTTTGTTTTTTTAATTCAAATTAAAAAGGAATTTCAAATTCTAGGTCGCAACCAACAAAACTTAAATATACAATGTACCAGCCAAACAAAAAGGCAATTAGTTTCCCTAAACACGTCCCCCTTTGAACAGAACATAGAGAAAGAAAACATCAAAAAGAAAGAAAAAAGCAAAAAGAAAAAGCAGCTCACAAGACCAGAGAGCAGAGGACAAGAAGACATACCAGCACAGGATGAACTTTGCAAACCCGTGCACAGGTGTATCCTACACACAGGGGTCCCCCTATTTTCGGGGGTCACAGAACAAGTTTCAGTGAATTGCACCTCAGGTCAGGTCGCTGAGCTGTGTGGCACTCATAGGGCAATGTCTAGTCAACCAACCACACACTACACCGCTGTTTAACCAAGCCTACCAACCATTTAAACTAACACAAACTACTTAACAATAATACCATCAATCTAAAGCCAGTAGCTCCTCTCATCTATCATATTGCAAAGACAGACAGAGACCGCTTTCTAAAGCACAGAGCGCTCCTCTTAAAGGCCTCATCTTCAGTATGATCTTACATAAGCCATCCCAAGTTTCTACTGAATATTCTTCCCTCCGTGGTATGCTCTTTTATTTTATTTTTTTTTCTTGAACGCCAGGTTCTATTTCTAGGGAGAAGCAAAAATGATAACTCCAAGGTTGGAACCGCATTATACTTAGAACTCGCATGTTTGGAATAGATTTGGAGTTGGCACACCCCACCCTCCATCCTCTTTGACAGCTGTTGAGATCTCTTTGCAGTCTCATTTCAACAGTGAGACGTCTGACTACCCAACTCTAGGCTGCCTTGCGTCCCTCAACTTGTTGGTAAACCCTCAGCAGGAACCGGGGCCTCCGGCCAGCATCCCCCGGCTGCTTCAAGACGGCCTGGGGGATCATTAACATTTTCACAACCACAATACCAATCCAGAAATGACAAACCGACCTCTGTATCTTACCATGAAAGGGAGGGTTTGTAAAAAAAATTGCAGACCTGCCCTGCTTCGGAGACATATATAGCACAGCTCTGCATTAACCTGGTGTCCCCAGAGCCGTGCCCATCTCGGCGCCGTGCAGAGGGACACGCGGCTGGGCTTACCTCAGCGTGAAGCGATCTTCCGTGGAGTTTCTAGAGATGGAGACGGGGAAGGTCAGCACATCTCCCTGTCTGACCGTCTTTGGGGCATAGTGGATGGCCACATTGCTGTCCAAGCGTAGCTCCCTCAGGGACGGGGGGCTGGAAGTCTGATAAAGAAAAACACTGCCGATTCTATGCAATGGGGGCCCAGACTCGTCCATGTCACTGTGCCCTGCCTGGGCACCATTGCTGTTTCTAGAGTCTTGCTTGGCACAGTCCCCGCGCGCGTCCCCAGGATGCACGGTGTAGTAGAGTTCCACCTGGCTGCCCTCGGGCTGCTCTGCGGACTTCCTCCTCCCGGCCACCACTGATGGGGGACTGAACCAGCTGGCCAGGAGCTCCAGCTCGGCCAGACACAGCCCCAGGTCCCCGCTCAGCCGGCAGCTGCCCCTCACCTCCCGGGTCTCCCGGAAAGCAAAGACCCTCAGGCAAGGCAGCTTGTCCGCCGCCCCGCGCTCGTCCCAGTCTCTGCCCACCATGTAGAAGAGGACCTGCACTTTGGGCCGGCTCAGGTAGATCTTCTCCCGTAGGATATAGGCCTTCAACTTCCAGTTGAGAGAGAAGGTGTTGGTGAAGCCGAATGGGTTGGAGGGCAGCAGCAGGTCCGGGGGCACCACCTGCTCGATGGAGAAGGGTCCGTAGCTGGCGTTGAGCACCGGCAGCCGCCTGGACTTGTAGACGAGGAAGGACTCCACGCGGGACTGCAGGCTGGAGTTCCGCATTATGTCCTGGTTGGCTTCCTTCAGGAAGAAGGAGACGTCGGCGTTGTTGATGTGGTAGGTCACGGGCAGGTAGGTGGGCAGCAGAGAAAACCTCTGGATGCTCTCCAGGATACCTCGGCTCTCACTCACTGTCAGGAGGGAATAGAAGTCGGGCGTTAGTCACTCCAGGGCTTTACCAAGGTTGCAGACGCAGAGCAGACCCTCCCGTGGCTGCCGCGCCTGCTCCACGCCAGCCATGAGGTACTCCATCTAATACTCCTTACTTACTTAAAGCAACTCACTTGCGATTACATACAGGTGTTGGTTACAAATTCGTTTTAGAGTAAATGAGCATCGCTAACACAAGAGAAAGCAATTCCCATTCGCCACACATAGAAGTTGAGCACGCAAGTAACTAAAATTCAAATGGAATAGTCACGTTCAATTTCAACGCGTCGTAATGGCCCCTTTAGGAGGTTCTGAGTCTTGCACCCTCTTTAATAAAAGGAGAGATTATCCAGGTGTGGTGGTGCACACCTATAATCCCAGTTCTTGCGAGGCTGAGACAGGAGGATCACAGGTTCAAAGCCAGACTCAGCAACTTAGTGAGACTCTCAGCAACCTAGCAAGACCGTGTTTCAAAACAAAAAGGGCTGCTGGGGGTGTAGCTTGGAGGCAGAAAGCCCCTGGGTTCAACCCCCAATACCAAAATAAAAAAATAAATGGGGAGATTAGCAAGGGTTGGGAAGATAATGCGGTACTGCCACCGAGAGAGAGGGCTTTGCATCCATCCATCCAGGCAGAGATGAGAAGAGGGAATGAGATTCCCAACACACAGATTCATGCTGTGACCATATCACCTGATACCACCTGACCCACCAGGTATACTGGCTGCATATAAGTCACATGACCCATGGGGAAGAGTGACAGACCAGGGGCACAGATACTGTAAGGCAGGCAATCACAAAGCACCGGGCATTGCACGCTCTCCTGAGGGCTACGCTAAGAAATAGAGAGGAGAGACTTTGGAAGGGCATGTGGAAACAAATCCGCCAGAGGAGACACAGAGGAGAGGGACAGACCCCACCACACCCTGTGTCTTTGCGTGACCTGGACCCTGAGCCCAAGACCTGTCAAGGGGCAGCCTCTCACTTTTATCCCATGCATACCCGTGACAACGACGCAGCCCTCAACAAACAAAGAGCATTTTTCTTTTTCTCCTTACAGAACAGATCCCTCCCTCCAGGGGGGGAAAAACCAACGATCCAAAATGTTATTTTTACAGTTGTCCTTACATTCTGTAAGAAAAACACAGACAGAGAAATTGCATAATCCAGAGAAGCGGTTTAACGCGTTTTAGAAATGGAAGTTACCGGTTCCAACAATGCTTGCTTTCTAGGCGAAACCCCCCTGTGAACTGTGCAGAAGTTGTCAGGGGGAAGCCCGAGTAGCCAGGAATCAATCCCCGGATATTCTGCCATAAAAGCCACCCCAGACGCTGGGTGTGGTGGCGCATGCTTGTCATCCCAGTACTTGGGAGGCTGAGACCGGAGGATCTGGATTCGCGGCCAGCTTCAGCTACTTAGTGAGGCTCTCTGCAACTTAGTGAGACCCTGTTTCAAAAATAAAGGATAAAAAATAGGGCTGGGGGTGTAGCTTGGAGGTAGAATGCCCCTGGGTTCAATCTCCAGTACCGCAAATAAAAAGCCACCCCAGCCTTGCAGTTAACAGACTCACGTGAACACACTTTCCCAAGCACATTGTCTCCCTGCATTTGCAGCAGGAGAGACAGCTGAGATCTCAGAAACTGACTTTGCCACGCATAGCTCATAAGCAAGACTGTAAGCAAGTCACCAATCCTGCTTGCCCCTCTGGGCTCATCTGTAGCCAGAGGTTGTAGCCTGAGGACCAGGGGATGAGACTGTAGGTACCCAGGAGCATGCAAGTTTACTGCAAGACAAGAAGCCACTGTGACAGACACAGCTATCGACCTGCTTTCATACCCAGCTCCAGATGACGACTAAGTCCGATGTTATTTCCAAACTCAGGGCAGCTGAGCCTCATCTTAAACAACAAAGGCTTGTAGGGGGCGGAAATGTGAGCATTGGGAGCATTTGGGACAGACTCAAATAGAGGTGTGTGTGTGTGTGTGTGTGTGTGTGTGTGTGTGTGTGTGTTACTGGAGATGAAACCCAGGGGCATTCTACCTCCGAGCTCCACCACCCAGCCCTATTTTTTATTCTTTATTTTGAAACAGGGTCTCACTAAGTTGCGGAGGGACTCACTAAGTAGCTGAGGCTGGCCGCGAACCTGTAATCCTCCTGTCTCAGCCTCCCAAGTACTGGGATTGCAATCATGCACCACCAGGCCTGGTATAAACAGTGATTTTATGAGATTTGACCTAGACCTAATAAATATAAATTTCCATTTCTGTTCCTTTTTTCTTTTTTTTTTTTATTTGGTACTAGGGATTGAACCCAGGGATGTTCTACTTCTGAGCTATACCCCAGTCCTTTTGCTTTGTTATTTTGAAATGGGGTCTTGCTAAGTTTCTGAGGCTGCCCTCAAATCTGCAATTCTCCTGTCTCAGCCTTCCAAGTACTGGGATTGCATTCATGCACCACCAGACTGGTCCAAACAGTGATTTTATGAAATTTGACCTAGACCTAATAAACATAAATTTCTATTTCTTTTCCTTTTTTCTTTTCTTTATTCTTTTTTTGTACTGGGGATTGAGCCCAAAGTTGTTCTACCTCCAAGCTACACTCCAGCCTTTTTTGTTTTGTCATTTTGAAACAGGGTCTTGCTAAGTTGCTGAGGATCTCACTAAGTTGCTGAGGCTGTCCTCAAACCTACGATCCTCCTGTCTCAGCCTCCCAAATACTGGGATGACAGGCATGTGCCACTGCTTAGATTTCTATTTCAAACATCAAAATATTCCATGTGTCATAAGAGTCTTCACCCCATAAGAAGATTACCCATCTTGTCTTCCTGGAGGTCACCCCTGGTCTGTACTTTCTCTAGCGTATTTCCACATGTGAGTTTTATTTTATTTTATTTTATTTTTGCGGCACCAGGGATTGAACCCAGGGGCGTTCTACCTCCACGCTACACCCCCGGCCCTATTTTTTATACTTTATTTTGAAACCGGGTCTCACGAAGTTGCGGAGAGCCTCACTAAGTAGAGAGAGAGAGAGAAAGAGAGAGAGAGAGACAGAGAGACAGAGAGAGAGAGAGACAGGGAGAGAGAGAGCGAGAGAGCTGAGGCTGGCCGCGAACCCAGATCCTCTGGTCTTTGCCTCCCAAAGTACTGGGATTACAAGCGTGCGCCACCACGCCCGGCCACATGTGAGTTTTATATACACAAACTTATCAGAGTTGATCATTATGCTGAGCACAGAAAGGAGGGAAGGGGGGAGAGAATGGGGGGGATTGGAGGGAGGGCTAAATGAGCAATGTGTGCATGCATGCTTCTGCTACCCTGACACTTACCAAAATGTATAACTACAATGCAAATAAAATAAAAACAGACAGTGAATTTTCTGCTAATGCCCTGGGTCGCAGCTTAACACTTCACCCCTTCCCTGGCGTCCCTCCACACTCCTGTGGCCAGGCCATAAAAGCCGTTTTTCTGGAACGCCATCCTGGGCTGCGTGTATCTGGGTCACCGTCCCCATCTGGGTTGGAGTCTCCACACACAGCAGGTTCCATGCTAGTGGGTGGGAAGCATGGGGGCCCCTTCTACTGGACCCACAGCCTTTACGACGGCACCCAACAACTGTCAGGTTTTCAATAGCTATTTGATCAACAGCTGAATGAGTGGGCCCGCGAATGAATTATGCTTCTTACGCTACAAAGAACAGATTACATTTTCCCATTAGTGCTTCAGTCGCCAGTGCATTACTGTAATCAGAATCCCTGATCCTTTTATCCCGCTAAGCCCCCCCACATAATCCTACTGCCGGGGGACTAAAGAAGAGAGGCCTCTCTACGCAGTGAGATTCCTAAAGGACCTCGTTCCCTTACAAAGAGTCCCTGACTGTTAAAAACACACCCGATGCTGCTACCCACAATCATTACCCGGAGCTCCATCCTGTCAGCCTGCCGTGCAGTCTAGAAACAGCCAAAGACAGATTATGGGTGGGAGCTGTGAGCATTAGACACCATGGTTCTGGAATTTTCCTCGGGAACTTCTGACTTCTACCACCTGAGGACATAAAACTTAATTGTATGGCTAATTATTCAGCCCCAGGTCAATGGTGCTAGGCTCTCTGACTTTATTCCGGAAAGCAGAAAGGCTTTTTTGTAAAGGAGGGGATCACTGTGAGTATTGACCTGCAGGGAAGTAACTTCTTAGCTTTATTCCACAAATAGCTTACGAGTCTCTTTGCCTGGTACCTGACCCAAGTGTTTACAACTTAAAGATGTGCCAGGTTGACCTAAGACCTCACTACCAATCTCACTAACTGGAACAGGGAAGGAGAAGAGGGGAACAGGGTGGGGTGTGGAGGGAAACACCAAGTGAAACGGCATATATGTTTGTATCACTTTGAATCTTACTACGATATATAATTACAATGCAGCGACAAATGTGTAAAGAAATTTAGAAGCCATTTGCAAGGGGAAAAAGATAGAACACTAAAAAGATGTGACTCATGGAAGGTTTGGGGCAGGGTAAAAGAGGGGACTTACAAGGACCCCACAGCACTCCATCATAAGGGAAGAGCGGAGACACTGAACATAAGAATGTCAGGTAATAAGAATCTCAAGAAATAACCCACCGGCCCAGCAAGTTCCTTAAAAGCAGGGCAGAGCCGGGCGTGGTGATGCACACCTGCAATCCCAGTACTTGGGAGGCTGACAGAAGGATCGATCGCAGGTTTGAGGCCAGCCTCAGCAATTTAGCAAGGCCCTCAGGAACTTGGTGAGACCCTGTTTCAAAATAGATAGATGATAGATAGATAGATAGATAGATAGATGATAGATAGATAGGTTGGTAGATAGATGATAGATAGATAGATAGATAGATAGATAGATAGATAGGATAGGTAGGTTGGTAGATAGATGATAGCTAGATAGATGATAGATAGATAGATAGATAGATAGATAGATAGACAGACAGACAAGATAGGTAGGTTGGTAGATAGATGATAGATGATAGATAAATAAGATAGGTTGGTAGATAGATGATAGATAGATAAGATAGGTTGGTAGATAGATGATAGATAGGTTGGTAGATAGATTATAGATAGATAGATAGATAGATAGATGATAGATGATAGATAGATAAGATAGGTTGGTAGATAGATGATAGATAAGATAGGTTGGTAGATAGATGATAGATAAGATAGGTTGGTAGATAGATGATTGATAGATGATAGGTTGGTAGATAGATTATAGATAGATGATAGATAGATAGATAGATAGATAGATAGATAGATAGATAGATAGATAAGATAGGTAGGTTGGTAGATAGATGATAGATAGATAGATGATAGATAGATGATAGATGATAGATAGATAGAAAGATAGAACTGAGTGTATACCTTAGAGGTAGAACACCCCTGGGTTCAACCCCCAGCACCAACCAGAAACAAAACAATAAGACAAAACAAAGCAAAACAAAAAACCAGGACAAAACAAACGGTTTCACTTAAAACATTATCAACGACAGAAATTTGCCTCTAATATTTTTTTTCTCATGTCCTAATTTCATTTGCCAAACACATTTGTTTTTGAGTGAGAGCTGCCTATTTTTACTCTTTAGTATGAGAAATTATAAATTAGTGGGCAGTCTACTCTGTTTTGCCTGGGAATTCTTTCTTCTCGAGCCATCGGCCTGTTTCCCTTGCAAGAACTCGAGAAACCTGACTCCACAGGGTGATGGGGCATTCGGCCTGTGACGTTTCTCCCTCAGCTAGAATTCCCAGGGTCTGGGGAGCAACGGCCCTTTTAATTTTTTTTTTTTTTTTTTTTGCGGTACCAGGGATTGAACCCAGGGGCGTTCTACCTCCGTGCTACACCCCCGGCCCTATTTTTTTATACTTTATTTTGAAACCAGGTCTCACGAAGTTGCAGAGGGCCTCACTAGGTAGAGAGAGAGAGAGACACAGGGAGAGAGAGAGAGAGAGCGCTGAGGCTGGCCGTGAACCCGGATCCTCCGGTCTCCGCCTCCCAAAGTATTGGGATTACAAGCGTGCGCCA
>PVJS01027057.1:0-26533 GCA_004027185.1 Glis glis | reverse complement strand
CCTCCGCAACTTCGTGAGACCTGGTTTCAAAAATAAAGCATAAAAAAATAGGGCCGGGGCGTAGCGCGGAGGTAGAACGCCCCTGCGTTCAATCCCCAGTACCGCAAAAAAAAAAAAAAAGAAAAACATTTTGGGTAGCTTTGTAGTACAGTAGTCTTGCCGTATATAGTTTTTCTATAATAACTGGTTTTGTAATCATGAGTGGCAACGGGCAGGGTCGAATCAAGGTGAACGAATCTTAAATTGACTATCTCTGCCTGCCGTCGCTGTCCCTTCAACTGAGTGCTGCACATCACGGGCTCTGTCTGAGAGAAAAATCCCGGTGCTTGGTGTCCTTGCATGACATGGAGTTTTGCATGTAGATCGATTTAAAATGTACCTCTTGTTTACATAATTTGCATAATTTAAAAAGATAATGTTGCCCAACTTCGGAAATGTTAATGTTCAAACTGAAAATCTCCACTACATGTAACTTTCTTCCTCTGGGTCAGTGCGTGGCTTACAATCCCATCCAGTGGTTTGATCTGTCCCAGTGTCGACTGCCATGCGCTCTGCTTCAAGGGGCAACTAGTCTTTTGTGAATTTTTTGTACATAATTATTTGTTACAAATATTTTAGCAAATGCTTTCTATTTCTCTTGCTTGTGCATATCTTGGCTGGCGTTACAGAAAAATAGTACAAACATTATTTTCTTACTGGGGAATGAGTTTTTCTTTTTCCTTTTTTCCCCCCTTCCTTTTTTAGTTTGTGTGTAGGGTAGGTAAGGGGAGGGGGTGGTTTATGCTGAATGTTTAGTTTCTCTTCTGCATGATACATCATGTTGTGGTATCTTTAGAAAATTTCATTCTTTATGAATAAGAAAATAAAATATTTGAAACTTAAAAAAAAGAATAAATAAAAAGGGCTGGGGGTAGCTCAGTGCTAGAATGCCCCTGGGTTCAAACTTCAGTACTGCAAAGAAAAGAAAGAAATGCCTGCTTGCAAGCATGGCCTTCACCTGGCATCTGAGAACTGAGATTCTGTAGTCACCAATTCTGTGTGTGTATGTGTGTGTGTGTGTGCTCGCGCGCATGCTAGGAATTGAACCCAGGGACATTCTACCTCTGAGCTACACCCCCAGTCCTATTTTTATTTTTACTTTGAAACAGGGTCTTTCTAGGTTGATGAGAGTCTCACTACTTGCTGAGGCTGTCCTTGAACCTGCTATCCTCCTGTCTCAGCCTCCCAAGTACTGGGATTATAGGCATGTGCCACAATGGACAGCTTAGTTCTCACCAATTCTAACTGGCAACGGCGGTTCATTGCACTTAAACTGTGCAAACACTGTTTTGTGCTCAATACCAGGTTTGCCCAGGGAGGTCTTGTTTTTTAATTTTTATGGTACTAGGAATTGAACCCAGGGGCATTCTACCTCTGAGCTACACCCCCAGCTCTATTTTTTTTTATTTTGAAACAGGGTCTCACTAAAAGTTGTGAAGGGCCTCACTAAGTTGCTGAGGCTGGCCGTAAACCTGCGATCCTCCTGTCTCAGCCTCCCAAGTACTGGGATTACAAGTGTGCACTACCATGCCCAGCTTGGAATATGTGTGTGTGTGTGTGTGTGTGTGTGTGTGTGTGTGTGTGTGTGTGTGGTACTGGGGATTGAACCCAGAGGCATTCTACCTTTGAGCTACATGCCAGCCCAATTTTATTTCTTATTTTGAAACAGGGTCTTGCTAGGTTGATGAGAGTCTCACTACTTGCTGAGGCTGTCCTCCTGTCTCAACCTTCCAAGTCCTGGGATCACAGGTATGCGCCACCGCACCCGGCTACAATTCTCCTGAGTACACACGTTTCTCTAGGTCTGGCTTTCACTCCCATCCAGTCTAGGGAGAATGTTTCAGATGATGGGATCTGGGAAATTTTCTCCTCTTACAAGTTGGCGTTGGAATTTCAGGAAGTCCACTGTTGTTAATGGTTTTTATGTCTACAGGCCTGTATTTATTTTCCAGGATGCCATTATAAAAATATTAATAACCGAGCGACTTATGGCAGCGGTTCATTGTCTCACAGTTACAGGAGCCTGGAGTCGCGGTGCCGGCAGACCCCTGCTCTCTCTGACAGCTCCAGGGAGACTCCTCCGTTGCCAGCAGTTCTTGATCTGCCTGGGCTTGCAGGCACATCGTTCGCGAGACATGGCTGTCTTCCTATAGAAGACTTACCATATGCCAAGGACTATTCTAGTTACTGGCTACTCCCCACCTCACTTACTCTCTCAACAATCATTAAAGACGTTGTGTCAGGCGGGGCATGGTGGCGCACGCCTGTAATCCCAATACTTAGGGTTAGGATTGAGGCTGAGACAAGAGGATCTCAGGTTGGAGGCCAGCCTCAGCAACTAGTGAGACCTTGTTTCCAAATAAAAAATAAAATAGGGTGGGTGTGTAGCTTGGAGGCACAATGCCCCTGGGTTCAGCCCCCATGTCTCTCTCATCCCTTCCCTTCCTATCCATGTCTACCACTTTCACCAGGGCCTCTTTACCCCTCCTGGAACCTTGCAGTTACGTCCCATATACTCCTTCTCAATATTAATTTTCCTTTCTTTTCTTTTCTTTTCTTTTCTTTTCTTTTCTTTTTTGGTACTGGGGATTGAACCCAGGGACGTTCTACCCCTGAGCTACACCCCCAGGATCGTGGGTTTGAGGCCAGCCTCAGCAACTGAGTGAGACCCTATTTCAAAAGAAAAAAGAAAATAGGGCGGGGCATGGTGGCACACACCTATAATCCCAGTACTTGGGAGGCTGAGACAGGAAGATCACGGGTACGAGGACAGCCTTGGCATTGTAGCAAGACTCTCAGCAACTTAGTGAGACCCTGTCTCAAAATAAAATAAAATAGGGCTGGGGGTATAGCTCAGAGGTAGAATGCCCCTGTGTTAAATTTCCAGTAACACACACACACACACACACACACACACACACACACACACAGAAGAGGCCAGCCTCAGCAATTTAGCAAGACCTTCAACAACTTAGCAAGACCCTATTTCAAAATAAAAACTAAAAAGGGCTGGAGGTGTAGCCCATAGGTATAGAAGGCCCCAGGGTTCAATCCCCAGCACAAAAAAAGGCTTAAATATATAAAGTTGTCTACTCTAGGACTCCTGATACATTAATTATTATCTGAGACACAACTTGATCATGGAGATGAGGTCTGTACATATACTCAACAGTTTTACTTCCTGAGAGGCAGGAAGATGCTGTTGGTATCAGGGAAGAGCTGTGCTCTCCGGCAGCTCTGTGGCTGAGCCACGTCAGGGACAGTCGATCCACAGAGTGACTGCCTTCACAGGCTGAGCACCGTGGAGCCCACGCTCACTATTTTACTGTCTTTCAATCAAGAAATCACTCATGATGAGGATGCAGAAGGACTCATACACTGTTGGTGGGAATGTCAGTACAACCACTATGGGAATAAGTATGGAGGGTCCCGAAAAACTAAAAATAAAACTACCATATTGAGGCAGGGCAGAGGACCTGAGAACAGGAGGGGGAGGGGTAAAAGAGGCCATCTATATAAGAACAAAAACAGGGAAGGTTAATGTTCCGATCAACATCCTTACAGTTATAATCTTAAAGATTGACCACATAACTTAGAGGAAAGATTTATTTTCTTACAGTTTTGGGTTCAATTCATGTGAGGCTGGGGATCTTGGCATGGCAGCAGGAGGCAGAGAGAGGGAGAGCACATGGACTGTGTGAACCTGCAATCCCCCTGGGTCCTTCAGGGACATCCCAGAGAGGACTGTCCTGCGGCGGTCCCCTCCAGGGGGAGTCTGCTTTTCATGGGGAACCCTCTGTAAATCAGGCCCCGGTTTCTCATTCTCACTCAACTGACTCCAGAGAATTCCCCACGAGACAGGAGCTGTGAGCTGAGGGAAAGTAACGGGGCAGGACAGAAACCAGACGCTGGCGGCTTCCTCGTGTGACTGACTCGAGCCTCAGGCCCCGGCAAGGCCGATCCACATAGCGCTTCCATGTGCAGAGGGCAGGCCGCTGTGCAGGCCCAATTGTATGACTTTAGTGAGTCAGGCGACACCCAGCTCTCAGCAAGTTAGTGAGGCTCTCAGCAACGTAGTGAGACCCTGGTTCTAAATAAAAAATAAAAAATAAAAATAGAGGTGTAGCTCAGAGGAAGAATGTCCCTGAGTTCAATATCCAGTACCACACACACAAAAAAAACTAAAAAAATTTTTTTAAAAAGCAAAGAGGCCCAGAAGGAGTTGCATCTGTTTTTTGCATGCAGGAGAGTCCAGATGCAACAACTGGTCCTTCTCCTTAGAAGGGACATCTCAATCGCTGGGCCCCAGAAATCTAACTAAGGTGGAATATCCCTGAATGGTGTTTTTTTTTTTTTTTTTGTGGTACCGGGGATTGAACCCAAGGGCATTCTACCTCCAAGCTACACCCCCAGCCCTATTTTTTCTTTCAGTGCTTGTAATTTTATTTATTTATTTATTTAATTTATTTATTGCGGTACCGGGGATTGAACCCAGGGGCATTCTACCTCCGAGCTATACCCCCGGCCCTATTTTTTATACTTTGTTTTGAAACCGGCTCTCACGAAGTTGCGGAGGGCCTCACTAAGTAGCTGAGGCTGGCCGCGAACCCGGATCCTCCTGTCTCAGCCTCCCAAGTACTGGGATTACAAGCGTGCACCACCATGCCCGGCTTCTGAAGGATGTTTTCAGTGCTCAGCACTGAACCTGGGCCTCACACGCTGAGCATGTACTCTGTTGTTCAACTCCACCCTCTGCCCAAGGCCCATGAATTTTTGTCAGGTTTGTTTCCTGTCCTCTGATACAATAATGTCTTGTGACAAGTCTAGAGAAGTGGCTACTTCTTTCTCAGGAGGTGCAGTCAGCACGATGTCATCAATGGAATGGACCCGTGGACCCGTGCCCTGTCCCGAGGAAGGGAAAGGCCACCAAGAGCCCTGCTCACTGGGCTATCACACAGGGCTGGAGAGATGACATGTTCCGGAGGTAGGGGAGTGAAGGTGTGTTGTTGGCCTTGCCACCTAAAAACAAATTCCTTCTGGTGGGATTAATTAATTAATTAATTAATTGTGGTACTGAGGATTGAGCCCAAGGGCATTCTACTCCTCAGATCCCCTCCCCCAGTCCTTTCATTTTTTATTTCAAAACAGAGTCTTGCTAAGTTGCCAAGGGTCTCACTAAATTGCTGAGGCTGACCTGGAACCTGCAATCTTCCTGTTTCAGCCTCCTAAGTACTAGGATTATCAGTGTGCACCACTGTGCCTAGCTTGGTGGTCTTCAGGGACAAATGTAGAAAAAAATATTTACTAGGTCACTAGTTACATAGGAAGCAGCAGAGGGTATGTTAATTTGCTTAAGCAATGAAAGTACATCGGGTACACAACAGTTGTGGAGTCACTACCAGGTTACACTTATAACCATTGTCATTTAAAAATATCCATATCAAGCTGGGCGTGGTGGCGCATGCTTGTAACCCTAGTACTTGGGAGGCTGAGACAGGAGGATCACAGGTTCACGGCCAGCCTCAGCAATTTAGTGAGGCTCTCAGCAACTTAATGAGACCCTGTTTCCAAGTTTAAAAAAATAGGTCTGGGGGTGTAGCCTGGAGGTAGAAGGTCCCTGGGTTCCATCCCCAGTACAACAAAAAATAAATGAATAAATAGGACTGGGGGTGTAACTTGGTGGTAGAACACCCCTGGGTTCAATCTCCAGTACCAAAAAAGAAAAAGAAAAAGAAGAAAAAAAAGACAGCAGTGAAGAGAAGCCCTCCCTGTGCGCAGGACTTTTTTTTTTTTCCCATACTGGGATTGAACCCAGGGGCATTCTACCTCCGAGCTACACCCCCAGCCCTATTTTTTATTCTTTGTTTTGAAACAGGGTCTCACTAAATTGTGGAGGACCTCACTAAGTAGCTGAGGCTGGCCGCGAACCTGGATCCTCCTGTTTCCACCTCCCAAGTACTGGGATTACAAGCGTGTGCCACCACCCCTGGCTGTGCGCAGGACTTTGAGCAGGGTAACTATTCATTTCACTGAGAAATCGCACAGGCCAAATAGTACAGTTCAGCAGGGATGTGGTGCACCGCCCCTGCATCCTCCATGTCTTTGATGATGATGTGAATCTACATTGCTTCTGGTTTGCTGTTTTTCCAGACAGAGGCCAATGCGGAGACCCTGCCAGCTGCTGAGCTAGTGACCGAGCTGGGAAGCCACAGTGTCATCGTCTCTCTGGTGAGAGGCTGGAGACTTGGAAAAGGCTGGAATTAACAATATAAAGTTTTGCCAGACTTGGTGGCGGCGCACACCTGTAATCTCAGTACTTGGGAGGCTGAGACAGGAAGATCACAGTTTTGAGGACAGCCTCAGCAAGTAGTGAGACTCTCATCAACCTAGTGAGACCCAGTTTCAAAATAAAAATAAAATAGGGCTGGGGGTGTAACTTGGAGCTAAAATGCCTCTGGGTTCAATCCCCAGTACCACACACAGACAAAAAAAAAAAAAAACCCATAATATAAAGTTTTAGTAAGAGCTGGGCGTGTTGGTGCACGCTTGTAATCCAGTACTTGGGAGGCTGAGACAGGAGGATCGCAGGTTTGCCGCCAGCCTCAATAACTTAGTGAGGCTCTCTGCAATTTAGTGAGATCCTGTTTCAAAATAAAGAATAAAATAGGGCTGGGGGTGTAGCTCAGAGGTAGAACACTCCTGGGTTCAATCCCCAGCACCACAAAAAATCAAATAAAGTTTTAGTAAGGATCAATGAAGGAATCACTTCCATCAACACTAGGTACATATGTGAGAATACCAATGTCAATCTCAATACCCTGTGCAGGGAAGGGGGGAGTGGGGAGGGAGCCGGGGAAGCCCATCGAGTGCTGGGCGCATGTATGTCACCATCACCATGATTTACATTATGATGTGAAACCATAATGCACCAATAAAAGGATATTTTAAAAAGTTCTAGTAAGGTAGCAATGAAACCGAGTTTCTCACCAGGTCCTGGTCGTACAGAGTCAAAGAATGAAATCTGCAGACACCAGGAAAGTGAAAGTAGGAAGTTTATTTTAAAGGAGCAAGCAAGTGGAGAGGCAGGTCACCCTGGGGGCCTTGGCAGACTCCAGAGTCCAGTGGGGCCTTCTGGCACTGCCCGAGGGTAGCCCAGACCATGCACCCTCAAATACACACCACCCTTTCCCCAAAGTCCACTCGATCCACCAAAGAGATTATCAGGGTGAAAGCCCCCACACAGGGGAGGGGTCTGAGAGGGTAGCCAACATTGGTGCCAAGCATAGGGTTTTATATATGTTTAAAGCTCCTTTGTGTAGACATTAGCCAATAAAGAAAGTCCCTGTTTTTCATACTGTTTCTTGACTTAATTTGTCATCTATGGTCATGATGTCTATGGTTCTGTATGTTTGCCGCCTGGTCTATACACGGCAACAGTCCACGGGTCTATGGTTGGTGCACATAGATCTTAGGGTCTTGACCTCATGGCTCCGCTTGTCTGCATTTAATTGTCCGTGTTCAGGTTCGATGAACAACACGGAACCACCTTCCTTCTTGGGGGGGGTCTGGATTTTGTTTTTCTTAACCTTTATCCCCCAGGAGTCCCGCTCCCTCACAGCCTACCCCACACCTCATTCCTCAGCAAGATCTTTCTTCAAGGAGACCCAGGCTCCTCTTTTTTTAGGGGCTACGTTGTCTTAAGTCTGGGAATGAATTGTCTTGTCTGGCTTTTCTATTCGAGGTAGATTTTCATTCACTTGTGTAGAGCACTTCACTTACAGGGATGAAGTAAATATTTGTGGAGTGCCCATCTATTTCACTTGAAGGAACATCATGACCAAACAGCTCAGCTCATGGCAGCCAGGAAGCAGAGAGAAAGAGAGGGAAAGAGAGAGGGAGGAAGGGGCCAGGGCCAGAGAGAAGACAGACCCTTCCTGCGCACTTCCCAGTGACCTACTTCCTCCAACTAGGTCCCGCTTCCCAGTGGTCCATCCAGCTGTCAGTGGATCATTCCACGGATGACGGCAGTCTCCTGATCCAATCACAGCCCAGTCTCCCGATCCAATCACAGCCCAAGCCCCGCCCCAGAGCGCAGAAGACCTCAGGGGACATTCTGGACCCAGATCATAACGGACTGTCCCGCTGTGCTGCCCAGGCTGCTCTTGAACTCCTGCTGCAGGTGGCCCTCCTGCCTCAGCCTCCCGAGCGCAGGATGGCAGCTGCATGCCATCGCGCCTGGCTTGAAACCCTTTAGCATCGTTCTTTCCAAGGTTTCCCCACGAGTGCTTCCCCCTCAGTGTTACCTACCCATAGGTTTCATGCCGAAGCTGTCCTCCGAATCACTGATGCTCTGTTCGCATTTAATCCAGGCTATTTTTTACTCTAATTTCTAGTTTGGGTTTCTATTGATTTGCCTTCAGGTTCATGCACCTTTCTTTCATAGTCTCCAATATACTATTAAGCCATTCAGTGGTTTTTCTCATTCTAGATACTTTATTTATTTATGTATTTATTTATTTATTTATTTATTATTGGTGCTGGGGATTGAACCCAAGGCCATTGTATCTCTGAGCCACACCCCCAGTCCTATTTTATTGTTTATTTTGAAACAGGGTCTCACTAAGTTGTGGAGGGCCTCACTAAGTTGCTGAGGCTGGCTGTGAACCTGGGATCCTCCTGTCTCAGCAATTTAGCAAGGCCCTCCACAACTTAGTGAGACCCTGTATCAAAATAAAAAATGATAGCCGGGCGTGGTGGTGCACGCTTGTAATCCCAGTACTTGGGAGGCTGAGACAGGAGGATCCGGGTTCGCGGCCAGCCTCAGCTACCTAGTGAGGCCTCCACAACTTAGTGAGACCCTGTTTCAAAATAAAGAATAAAAAAAATCAGGCTGGGGTTTAGCTCGGAGGTAGAATGCCCCTGGGTTCAATCCCCAGTTCCGCAAAAAAAATAAATAAAAATAAAAATAAGCCAGGCGTGGTGGTGCACGCTTGTAATCCCAGTACTTGGGAGGCAGAGACCGGAGGATCCGGGTTTGCAGCCAGCCTCGGCTACTTAGTGAGGCCCTCTGCAACTTCGTGAGACCCGGTTTCAAAATAAAGGATAAAAAGTAGGGCCAGGGATGTAGCTCGGAGGTAGAACGCCCCTGGGTTCAATCCCTGGTACCGCAAATAAATAAATAAATAAATAAATAAAAATAAAAATAAAGAATAAAAAATAAAAAATAGGGCTGGGGTGAAGCTCGGAGGTAGAGAGAGAGAGAGAGAGAGAGAGAGAGGAGAATAGAATATAACTTTAATTTGAAAGCTTTGTGCTAAAATCCCTCATACCTTCACTCTCCAAGCCAGACCTGTCACTCCCAAAATTCCTGGAATTTCACACATCTTTTCTCACTCTCTTGAGCACTGTTAACTATCTTATCAATAAATAGTTTAAGCAAAAGAGATACCAGCTGGGGGAAAACCCACCAAGTGCTGTGTGCATGTATGTCACTATCACTATGAACTACATTATGATGAGACGATAATGCACCAATAAATGTATTAAAATATTTTTTTAAAAAAAGAGCTATCTGCTGATGAGACCACTGAGACTGCCTCCAAGATCCAGAAGTAACCAGATGTCGGACAGATGCCTTCCCATACCCACCCTCAACGAGTTCCCTTTTTTTGTGTGTGTGGTGCTGGGGATTGAACCCAGGGGCCTACTACACATATGTATATGTGTATATGTATATATACATATATGTATATATTTGTATATATTTGGTCTTTGTCCCAGTTCCTGGCATTACATCACTAAGCCCCTTGGATTTCCCTGGGTGACAGGGATGCCTTTCATTATTCATAATAAGCCCTTTCCATCGCAGCTCAGTTTAGACTCTGGAGGACACGCAGGGTGGAGCTCTAAGTAGCGCCAGAGTGGAATTAGCCACCAGAAAGACTAAGTGAGAGAGAGCTGGAACTTGTAGCTCCACCCACCAGCTCCCTGGAGGGGTCTTGGGAGGGGAGGGCTGGAGAACTCTCTAAAGCTTTTTTCTTTGGTACTAGGGATGGAACCCAGGGGTGTCCTACCTCTGAGCTACATCCCCAGACTTATTTTTTTTTTTTTATTTTGAAACAGGGTCTTGCTAAATTGCTGAGGCTGGCCTGGAGCCTGCGATTCTTCTGTCTCAGCCTCCTACCTACTGGGGTTATAGCTGCACCTGCAAGCTCTATGACCACTCTGGAACAGCTCGCTGAGAGGGAAAAGGCAGGGAGGCTCCGCACACCGGCCCACCCTGGGACCTACTTTCACCTGGCTGTTCCTGAGTTGTGTCCTGTATAATAAACTGCTGAACATTAAGTGTCTCCAGGTTTGAGGAATCCCCTGACTTTGTAACCAAGACAGACAGAAATGTTGGTTAGCCAGGCGTGGTGGCTCACGCTTGTAAGTACTTGGGAGGCCGAGACAGGAGGATCGCAGGTTTGCAGCCAACCTCAGCTACTTAGTGAGGCCCTCTGCAACTTAGTGAGACCCTGTTTCCAAATAAAGAATAAAAAATAGGGCTGGGGGTATAGCTCGGAGGTAGAATGCCCCTGGGTTCAATCCCCAGTTCCACACACACACAAAAAAGAAATGTTGGTTATCCTGCCTGGATCTGAAGCGAGGAGCCGGTGGACTCTGATGTCAACTCCAGGTCGTGTCAGACGGGACTAAATTGCAGGATGTCCAGTGCCCTACACCCATTGTCTGGATTGCTGGGCAATCGGTGGGTGTGAGAAGAACCCACATGCATGGGTGTCTGAAGTGTCGTGGGTAAAAACAGCAGGATCCCGAACAAGCTCTTGCCACACCTCTCCTGCCGCCTACTAGAGATTCCGCTTCTAAATGTCCTGACCCGGTTTCCAGTCCCTGGAGCCCATTGCTCCATCAGCACTTAACCTCCAGGTGCCTCTGGAGGAATGCGTGCACCGAGCAGAGAGGTAGAGGACTGGGGCAAACCACGCGCTTCTCCTGGGTCAAGGGGTCACTGTCCTAAAGCGCCTGCTGTGCGACACCTGCAAATGGCTGCTTCATATTTTACGTCTTTTTTTTTTTTTTTGGTGCTGGGGATTGAACCCAGGGGCATTCTACCTCTGAGCCACACCTCCATCCCTATTTTATTTTTTATTTTGAAATGGGATCTCACTAAATTTCGGAGAACCTCACTAAGTTGCTGTGGCTGGCCTTGAACCTGCCTGTTTCAGCTTCCCAAGTAAGGGGATTACAAGTGTGTGCCACCATGCCTGGCTTTTACCAGTCCTTTTTTTTTTTTTTTTTTTTTTTTTGTAGTGCTGGGGATGGAACCCATGGGCCTTCTACCTCCAGGCTACACCCACAGACCTATTTTATTTTTTATTTGGAAACAGAGTCTCACTAAGTTGCTGAGAGCCTCACCAAGTTGCTGAGGCTAGCTTCAAACCTGCAAACCTCCTGTCTCAGTCTCCCAAGTACTGGGATTACAAGCATGCGCCACCACGCCTAGCTTTACCAGTCTCTTTTTTTTTTTTTTTTGCAGTACTGGGGATTGAACCCAGGGGTGTTTTACCTCCGAGCTACACCCCTGGCCCTATTTTTTATCCTTTATTTTGAAACTGGGTCTCATGAAGTTGCAGAGGGCCTCACTAAGTAGCTCAGGCCGGCCGCGAACCCAGATCCTTCCGTCTCCGCCTCCCAAGTACTGGGATTACAAGTGTGTGCCACCACGCTCCCGGCTTTACCAGTCTTTTTTTTTGTTTGTTTGTTTGTTTTTTTTGTGGTACCGGGGATTGAACCCAGAGACGTTCTACCTCTGAGCTACACCCCCAGCCCTATTTTTTCATACTTTATTTTGAAACCGGGTCTCACGAAGTTGCGGAGGGCCTCACTATGTAGCTGAGGCTGGCCTCGAACCCGGATCCTCCAGTCTCTACCTCCCAAGTACTGGGATTACAAGCGTGCACTACCACGCCCAGCTCCCAGCTTTACCAGTCTTTATAGTTGGTTTTTTGGGTGAAGTTGGCTGGGTATGCTTATTACTGGCGGTGTGGAAGTCACAAGTATTGAGCCTTTAAAAACCATTGTGGCAGCTGGGCGTGGTGGTGCATGCCTGCAATCCCAGTGTTTGGGAGGCTGAGACAGGTGGAATTACAGGTTTGCATCCAAGTCTCAGGAACTTAAGTGAGATCTTCAGCAACTTAGCAAGACCCTGTTTCAAAACAAAAGATAAAAAGGGCTGGGGTGTAGCTTAGAGGTAGAACGCCTCTGGATTCAGTCCCCAGTACCAAAAAAAAGAACCATCGTGGCCATTGGGCCAATGTTGTGGGGAGTCCTAGGCCAGAGGCCCCACTCTGGGAATGCAATAAATCAGACCTAGCCATACCCCAACCATCAAATGGAAAAAGCAACAGAGACAAGCAGGAAGGGATCGCTCATCGATGTTGCTGCACTGGGAAGACAAGGGGTCCCTGTCATCCCTGTCTCCCAGGGGCTCACAAGGAGGTTTCACAGAGAAGGCAATGAAGGCAGAGTGGGTCTGCATTCAGGCAGTGTGGCCATCATTATCTCAGAATTGCTCAAGTGGCCTTTTCCCAGGACAAGAAAGTTGCTGTTGCCTGGGGGATAGTTTCACCCCATCACGAGATATTTATCAATCCAGCCTGTTTTTCCTGGCATCCAGGTGACTCGGAGCTAAAGGAGATAAATGAAAAAATGGAGGCAGAGGTGCCAAGTCTCCAGTCCTCTCCGCCACTGTGGGATGTCTGCAGGCGAAAGTGAAGGTCCCGTCCTCCCTGCACAGATAGCGGATGGGAAGAGAAAAGGCTGGAGGGAGGTAAGAGGTTTCTGGAATGAGTCTTGCAATTGTTGGCATGAGATGAGGGCCTCAGGGATAAAGAGAAGGAAGGAGACCCGTGAGTGCTCTAGGAGTCGAGATGGAAAAGAATCGGTCTGCCCTCGGGGAGTGAGGGGGAGAGGGGTAATGGCGGCTTTCAGGGCGCCTGTGTGAGCACCCCGCGTGGGTGCTGTCCAGTGATCAGGATCAAGCCTGACACACACATTCACACATGCTTCTTCCAAAAAATACTGCATTTACAAAATGAGCAACAAACTCCACAAGCCGACTCAGCATATGGTCGTACGCTCACAAATGTGCTCTATGTATGTCCTTAGGACACATACACTCTATTAACATACATGGGATTTATACACTCTTATACAGAGTGAACACACATACTCTCTATTAACATACATGGCAGCCTAGCGAGGCACGCATGCCTGTAATCCTAGTACCTGGGAGGCTGAGACAGGAGGATCGCAGGTTCACAGCCAGCCTCAGCAATTTAGTGAGGTGATCAGCAACTTAGTGAGACCCTGTTTCTAAATATAAATTAAAAATTGAGCTGGGGATGTATTTCAGAGGTAGAATGCCCGTGGGTTCAATCCGCAGTACCACAAAACAAAAACAAATAAAAAAAACCCATACGTGGCATATGTACACTTTATTATACAGAGTGGACACACATACTCTCTATTAACATACATGACATATGTCCACCCTACCACTCAAAGTGGACACCGAGTGTAATTCTACTACACAAATGAACCCACATTTTAATTGGGAGCTGAATCTACCTGCATCCCACTCTCAGTGGTCATTCTCAAAGGTGTACGTCCCAGTGTTAGAAATAAATTTCCATGGCATCGCCAGAAAAGACACGTATTCAAAAGTGACTCAGCAAGGCGAATTTTTACTTTTTGCAAAAAGGGATCCTGCCACCAATAAAATTAGGTAGGCAAGAACAACATGGCGGAAAACTGCTGGGCATTTTATTTTCAGCACAAGGCTCCTGTGCTGCGCTCCTATTGGTGGGAGCAGGGCCTCACAATCTTTATGCCATTGGCTGAAGGGGATGCTGGGGGAGGGGGTGGCACTCACAATTTCCAGGAAATGCTATCTTTACAAAATACAAGCACACGCAAGGTTACACAATGGTGGATCTACAATATGGAGCCTAAGTCAAGCTATTCCTTTGATAGAACAAATCTACTTATATTCTCACATTAGCCAGGTGTAGTGGCGCACGCTTGTAATCCCATTACTTAGCAGTCTGAGACAGGAGGATCACAGGTTTGAAGCCAGCTTCCGCAACTTAGCGAGGCTTTCAGCAACTTAGTGAGACCCTGTTTCAAAATAAAAATAATAGCTGGGCCTAGTGGCGCACGCCTGTAATCCCAGTACTAGGGAGGCTGAGACAGGAGGATCGCAGGTTCGTGACCAGCCTCAGTAACTTAGTGAGGCCCTCCTCAACTTAGTGAGACTCTGTTTCAAAATAAAAAAATAAAATAGGGCTGAGGGTGTAGCTCAGAGGTAGAATCCCCCTGGGTTCAATCCCCAGCACCAAATAACTAAATAAATAAATATAATAGGGTTGGAGGTATAGTTCAGAGGTAGAATGCCTCTGAGTTCAATCCCCAGTACCGCAAAATTAATTAATTAATTAATATCCAATAGAAACCATGGATTTTTACCTAAGGGAGAGGCGGTAGCCACCTTTCCTCACGATGCTCTCAGGCTGCCCTCTCTCTGGTGTGTTACACAACCAGGCCCCTGCCATCCTGGCTATCGGGTCATAAATCATGGATAGTAAAGTTAGTCACTTGCTTAACTAGGCGGGCAGTGAAGTCTGTTTAGTAGAACACTTATTAAGTTTAGTTCCAGAGTTGGTCAAGCAGCCGAGCTCCACCACTCATTCAAACAATTAGTCAGGTGTATCAAAGGGCACAGAACGGGCAGCTGTGTCACTATGGCAACCATGTGGCCGCCTGCTGGAGATAGGCTCTTTTCTGCCTGTATCGAGGTGGAAGGACTGGTGTGCAGGCACACAGAAAATCCAGCTCCCGCTGCTCCCCAGATGTGCGGATCACTTGTTGGAACAAAGGCAGGCCCTGCGCGGCTGGGGTGCAGCTGGTGATAGGGTATGCTTAGCATGTGCAAGGCGGTGGGCTCCATCCCCAGCACCCCCCAAAATAATGCATTATGCATTAATGAATAGAGCCCAGACAATATCCTCAGGTGCATGATGCAGGGCCAGGGGTGCCCTCCGCAGCTGAGCTGTTCCCAGCAAGTAGGGAATAAAGAGAGTTCTTCGTGTGTGTGTGTGTGTGTGTGTGTGTGTGTGTTTCTGGGGATGGAACTAAGGGGCATCCTACCTCCAAGCTACACCCCCAGCCCTATTTTATTCTTTTATTTTGAAACAGGGCTCACTAAGTTGCAGAAGGCCTCACTAAGTTGCTAAGACTGGCCGTGAACCTGCGATCCTCCTGTCTCAGCCTCCCAAGTACTGGGATTACCAGCATTTGCTGCCATGCCTGGCTCATAAAGAGAGTTCCAAGCGAACCACTGGCGTGAATCTCCTGGTCTCTGGAGATACTATGCATCTGGCTGAGTTGTTTCCACCGGTGGGTATGTGACTGGTACTAAGTTTAGTGCAAATACAGTAAGAATTTTAAAGGACTACTTTAAGGGAAAAAGAAGTGTCTAGACATTATACCTAAGGAAGAAAGCCCCAACATTTTCAATAAAATAATGAAGGCTTTTACAATACAGAGTTAAACATTATCATGGAGCTGGGCATGGTGGTGCCCACCTGTGATTCCAGTACTTGGGAGGTTAAGTCAGGAGGATCACAGGTTCGCGGTGGCACACTCCTGTAACCCAATGCTTGGGAGACTGAGACAGGAGGATTGCAAGTTCAAGGCCAGCCTCAACAACTTAGTGAGACCCTGTTTCAAAATAAAAAGGGCCCAGGGGAGTGTAGCTCAAAGGTAGAATGCCCCTGGGTTGAATCCCCAGTGTCCCCCCAAAACCAAAGCTGGTTGGTGGATAAATATAAATTCCTTGGATCTATTCAAAACCAAAGTTTCTCAGAAATTCAGGCTTGCCATGAGGTTGTTCAGAGTTCTGAAACACAAATGTTGGCAAGTCTAAAAATTCTACGTCCGTATCTAGTAAAGAGCGTTTCCTTAGAAACTGAGATCAGCTGAGTTGAAAAGATGTCCCAAACACAGGGTTCATTCTTTTCTGCTTGAAGTTTTACAGTACAACTGTTTTCCTGCCTGCTGGGAGAGGCATTCTGTAGACTCATTGAAAGATCAGCTCTTACTTTAGACAAGGCACAGCATGAGCCGGGAGTGGTGGTGCACGCCTATAATCTCAGTACTTGGGAGGCTGAGTCAGGAAGATCACAGGTTCGAGGATAGCCTCAGCAACTTAGTGAGACTCTTGGCAACCTAGCAAGACCCTGTTTCAAAAAAAATAATAATAAAATGGGCTAGAAGTGTAGCTCAGAGGTAGAATGCCTCTGGGTTCAACCTCCAGCACTACAAAAGAAACAAACAAACCAAAAGCCACAGCATGAATAAATTCACCTTTGACATCTGACCCCATCTTCACCCTTCCCTGCCCTTCTCACCCAGAAGGTACTTGCCTCCTCTCGATCTCCACACCCCCAATTCAGCGGATCTCTCCAGTTTGTCTCTGATATTAAAGAAAACATTTGACATCGATAGAAAATTTCATGCTACATATTAGCACATCTCAATGGTAGAGTGCTGGTTTGCTGAAATCAGGGGTTTTCTAGTTCTCAAAATCATATTTTAACTGTGCCCACCTGCTCTATGTATAAGATTAACCCAGATTTTGGGTGAGAATTATCTTTTTACGTGAACAGAAATATTTCAGAGAATGTTTTCTTTGATACATGGGTACCTACAGCATTTATTATTATTATTATTATTATTATTACTATTATTATTTATCATTATGGTACTAGGGATTGAACCCAGGGGCCTCTACCTTTGAGCTACACCTCCAGCCTTATTTTATTTTATTTATTTTATTTTTTGCAGTATTGGGGATTGAACCCAGGGGCATTCTACCTCTGAGCTACATCCCCAGCCCTATTTTTTTTTAATTCTTTATTTTGAAACAGGGTCTCACTAAGTTGCGGAGGGCCTCACTAACTAGCTGAAGCTGGCCGCCAAGCTGTGATCCTCCTGTTTCAGCCTCCCAAGTACTAGGATTACAAACGTGCGCCACCACGCCCGGCCCTATTTTATTTTTTAGTTTGAAACAGAGTCTCACTAAATTACAGAGGGCTTCACTAAGTTGCTGAGGCTGGCCACGCACCTGTGATCCTCTTGTCTCAGCCTCCCAAGTACTAGGATTACGGGTTTGTGCCACCACGCCCGGCTCCTCAGCCCTATTTTATTTTTCATTTTGAAATAGAATTTCACTAAGTTGTTGAGGCTCTTGCTAAGTTTCTGAGACTGGCCTCAAGTCTGCGATCCTCCTGTCTCAGCCTCCCAAGTACTGGGATTGAAGGCATGTGCCACATCGCCCAATCTATGGTATTTTTTACGTAGCAGTGTTTAGTGTATTGTATAAATGCAAAACCAGGGAATTTATGTAGAATATGTCTCAATAAAGTAATTAAGCAAATTATTTATGGTATCGCCGTTGATGACTAGTCTCTCTTCTTTCCAATTAGCCATGGATTAGCCTGGGAAGGAAATGTCAATGTACCATGTGTTTGCTTGTTTTTTTAACCTACTATAGTTTGGGAGGGATTTTTAGACTAGGTGTTTAGTTTCACAGGAAACAAAAATAATTTTTGTTTTGTTTTGTTTTCGTGGTGCCAGGATTACAGTGCCCTGGGCGTTGAGCATGCTAGGCAAGCTGTAACCTCACTCTTACATAATGTTTTAGTAAAGGATATTTGTCTTTGAGTTTACCTTACTTCCTCAATTGTCCAGGAAAGGTGAGAATACTTTTCTTAAAGCCATGTTCACAAATCTTCAGCATTCTCTGTTGTATGAGAACATCGATCTTTTTATTTCCATGAAGAGCAAGGCAGGTAAGTGGCCTCAGGTGACTTTCTGAGGCTGAAGTTAATGAAAAGCTCCACTCAAAACTCTATATTCGCCGGGCATGGTGATACACACTTGAAATCCCAGTACTTGGGAGGCTGAGACAGGAGGATTGCAGATTCGAGGACAGCCTCAGCAACTTAGTGAGGCTCTCAGCTACTTAGTGAGACCCTGTTTCTAAATAAAAATAAAATAGGTCTGGGGGTATAGCCAGGAGGTAGAAGGCCCCTGGGCTCCATCCCCAGTACCACACACACACACAAAAAGAATAACTCTATATTCAGCACAATTAATCTCTCCTGTGAATATAAATAGAAAAAAGTAAACTATTTGATGCCAAAAGTTCTTTAATTTGTAGCAAGTACAATTGCTTCAGCTCCTAACCTAAAACCAAACAAAACCAAAACGTGTGTGTGTGTGCATGTGTGTGTTACTGGGGATTGAACCCAAGGGCATTCTACCACCAAGCTACCAGCCCTTTTTATTTTTTATTTTGAAACAGGGTCTTACTAGGTTGCTGATGGTCTCGCTAGTTGCTGAGGCTGCCCTCGAACCTTTGATCCTCCTATCTCAGCCTCCCAAATGCTGGGATTACAGGCATGCATCACCACTCCCAGCAAACCAAAACTTTATATTTCTACTCTAAGCCATTATTTCTTAAGTCATTCATTACAGAAAAAAAAAAGTGCTGCATTTGATACGCAGACGATGCGTGTGTCCCAGGATGGCCGGCCATTCTTTGTGGCCCCCCAGAGCCTCTCTCTACCGTCCTGCCGCAGGTCATCTGGCCGCTTGCCAGCGACTTGGATGGTTTTGGCTGAGACACTAGCAGAAATAGAAGGGACTGAGAAGTCAGAGCTCAAGATGCCTGTCTGCACTCACCCTGCCTCTCGGGCAGCAGCTTTTCTTCCAAGACCTCGTCCTCTCCTCTCTGCGCTGCTGCCCTGGGCTCTGGCAACGATCCTCCCTCCCCTGCCCTGTGGTCACAGGGGCTGGGGCTTTCCGCTGTCACTTCCGTAGGAGCCACGCCATCACTGGGTGGGGGCTCTCTGGTTTGGATGAGTGTCCCTCAAGGGTCCCTGTGTGACAGGCTCGGTCCCCAGAGTGGTGCTACCATGAGTGGGACCTAGTGGGAGGTTCTTGGGTCACCAGGGGGGCCCTGGGAGGGGATGTGGAGCCGGGCTCAGTCTCTGCTTCCAGGCTGTCCTCCGCTCCTGTGTGTGTTGCCCTTGCCGGAGGCCAAGCCGCTGATCTTGGACCGGAGCCTCCAGAACTAAGTCACAGTAAACCTTTTCTCTTTACAAGTGAATCACCTCAGGCATTTTTCTTATAGTAAAGTGAGGCTGACTTATTCAGGGCCCTTACCTTCTTTGCACAATCCCATCCTCATTTAAACCATCTGTGTGAATCCTGCTTTCTGCAGAATACAGAACTAATGTATTCTGTACATCACATTAATATACAGAATAATACAGTAATATTAAGTATTATTTTTTCTTGGTACTGGGAACAGAACTCAGGGGCATTCTACCTCCAAGCTTTACCCCCAGCCCTATTTTATTTTGATTATTATTTTTTTTTTTTGTGGTACTGGGGATTGAACCCAGGGGCGTTCTACCTCCGCGCTACACCCCCGGCCCTATTTTTTTATACTTTATTTTGAAACCGGGTCTCACGAAGTTGTGGAGAGCCTCACTAGGTAGAGAGAGAGAGAGACAGGGAGAGAGAGGGAGAGAGAGAGAGAGAGAGAGAGAGAGAGGAGAGCGAGCAAGCTGAGGCTGGCCGCGAACCCGGATCTTCCGGTCTCCGCCTCCCAAAGTACTGGGATTACAAGCGTGCGCCACCACGCCCGGCTCTTATTTTGATTTTGAAACAGGGTCTCGCTAAGTTGTTGAGGCTGGCCTCGAACCTGCGATCCTCCTGTCTCAGCCACCCAAGTACTAGGATTACAGGTGTGCACTACCATGCCCAGCAAAGAACCTTTTTTTTAAAAAAAAAAGACTACTGAATTGCAACCTGAAGAACAGAATTTTCTTTACAATAGACTTCCCTCTTGTGAGTCTATCAATGCCTATTTAGCTTCTTTATATATTTGAATATACATTGAGGAAGTGAACTTTGTGTGTGTGTGTGTGGTACTAGGGACTGAGCCCAGGGGCATTCTACCTCTGAGCCACACCCCCAGCCCTATTTTATTTTTATTTTGAAACAGGGTCTCACTAGGTTGATGAGAGTCTTACTACTTGCTGAGGCTGTCCTTGAACCTGCAATCCTCCTGTCTCAGCCTCCCAAGTACTGGGATTACAAGTATGTGCCACCAGACCTGGGGGTGAACATTTTTTATAAAACTGAGAACAAGGGATTAGTAAGGGATTAGCCTGCAGATGCAGTCATCTTTTCTTGTCTAGGATGGTAGCACTGCACAGGAATTAAGTCTAACAGGAAAATACCTGGTGACATTCCATCCCGGTGGGTTTGGATGTTAGCAGCTCACGGTTTGGCAGACCCTGGCAGCTTCAGAGTTAAGATGCTAATGAACTCTTAGGCACTACTGGACACAGCACCTGTGGTCGAACCTAAAATTTAGAACCCAGATTTCATAGCCTGCCCAGGCTACTCGGGGCACCACGCTAGGACTGTACTCCCTTGACCAGGGCCTCCATTTCTAGTAGTAGAAAGTTCTTGCCTAAAGACAAAACTCAGCCAGTCATGTAGGTGCCCAGCTGAAAATTTTTTATTTTAGAAATAAATTCTAGAATGGGTCATATTCTAATATAATGATGATATTCCAAACAGTTTAGCAGAACCCAATGCACCCATATTTTATCATACATAAAATATTTAATATTTTCTGACCTGAATTAAATCTGTTATCTGAAGGACATTTTCCTTTTTAAATTTAATCCAGCCATGAGATTAGAATTTTTTAAATATCATCTTCCTAAACCAGGCATGATGGCGCATGCTTGTAATCCCAGTACTTGAGAGGCTGAGACAGGTTCGAAGTCAGCCTCAGCAATTTAGCGAGGGTCTCAGCAACCTAGTGAGACCCTGTTTCCAAGTAAGAAATAAAATCAGGCTGGGGTTATAGCTTGGAGGTAAAATGCCTCTTGGTTCAATCTCCAGTACCAAAAATAAATAAATTAATTAATTAATAACAAACAAATAAATAAATATCATCTTCCTCCTTGAATTCAATCACTTTTATCAGCCAGGCGTGGTGGTGCATGCTTGTAATCCCAGTGCTTGGGAAGCTGAGACAGGAGGATTGCAGGTTCAAGGACAGCCTCAGCAAGTAGTGAGACTCATCAACCTAGCGAGACCCTGTTTCAAAATAAGAAATAAAATCAGGGTGGGGGTGTAGCTCAGAGATAGAATGCCCCTGGGTTCCATCCCCAGTGAAAGGAAGGAAGGAAGGAAGGAAGGAAGGAAGGAAGGAAGGAAGGAAAAGAAAAGGAGCTACTTGTAGAAGAAAGGCCCTGCAAAGTAATTCAGAGATCAACCGGTAGACTACAACAATAAAGTCAGTCACTAGAGGGCACTCTTACTATAAATAATAGAACTTCAAAAATGCCATTCCTTTTTTTTTTTTTTTTTTGGTGTTGAGGATTGAACCCAGGGGTATTATACCTCCAAGCTACACTCCCAGCCCTTTTTATTTTTTACTTACTGAGCTGCTCAGGCTGGCCTTGAACCTGCGATCCTCCTGGCTCAGCAAACCCAAGAAAGGACATCTGAAGAAAACCTACAGGAAACGCCACCTTGGGAAAGGGTGCTTCCCCATAAGCTTGGGACCTGGACACAAATGTCCACCTCTTCTATTTAACACACCGGAGGAGTTTGCTAAAGAAATCATGCAAGGAAAAATGATGAAAAAGACTCCAGATCACCAAGGAAAGAGTGAGATTATCTCCAACACACGATCCTGAACATAAAAAATATCCTGATGAATTCACTAAAACCCACTCACGGTCACAGAGTTCATCAGTGTTGTAGGACAAGAGATCAAACAACCAGTATCAGTTGTGTTTCTCCTCCTCCTCCTCCTTCATCAGTGTTGTAGGACAAGAGATCAAACAACCAGTATCAGTTGTGTTTCTCCTCCTCCTCCTCCTTCATCAGTGTTGTAGGACAAGAGATCAAACAACCAGTATCAGTTGTGTTTCTCCTCCTCCTCCTCCTCCTCCTCCTCCTCCTCCTCCTCCTTCTCCTTCTTCTTCTTCTTGTACTGGTAATTGAACCCAGCAGCATTCTACCTCTGAGCTAATTTTGAAACAGGGTCTCACTAAGTTGCCGAGGGTCTAAGTTGCTGAGACTGGCCTCAACCCTGCAATCCTCCTGTCTCAGCCTCCCAATTACTAGGATTGCAGGCATGCACCACCACTCCCAGATGTAAAAGCAGTGAACATTCTAAAGATATAATTAAGAAAAATACCATGCTGAATAGCATCAAGAAGAAAACAATTCCATTACTTGGGAAGGCTGAGACAGTAGGATCACAGGTTTGTGGTCAGCCTCATGAACTTAGTGAGGTCCTCCACAACTTAGTGAGACCCTGTTTCAAAATAAAAAATAATATAGGGCCGGGGGCATAGCTCGGAGATAGAATGCACCTGGGTTCAATTCCCAGCACCACAAAAAAAGAAAGAAAGGAAGAAAGAAAGAAAACATTGAAAAGAAATCTATGGGGGAAGTGACTTAATTTTACACTGGGAAATACAAAATTTAATAAAAAGACAAAGATACAACTTAAAACATTTGATAATAATTTTAACAGGCATTTCATCATTTTCAAAAACTCCTATGAATTGCCAATAAGTATGTAAAAATGTTTTATATTAGACCTAGGAGAGATGCAAGTCAAAAGTTCAATGAGATACCACTTTATACCAAGTAGAATGACTCATTCATCAGCAGATAAAAATTCTGAGGGCAGGAGAACACAGAACCTGACACACAGCGAGTAGGAGTGTGAAAGAGGGCAGCCTCTCTAAAAGAACAACCCGGGAGCTTCTCCAAATGCTTACATAAAGTTACTATATTCACCCACCAGTTCCTCTCCCAGTTCCTCTCCAAGTTTTGTGCCCAAGAGATATTAACTCCTGTGTCCACACAAAGGTTCATTACAGCACTGTTCGTGACCGCCAGGTATAAATACAACCCAAATGCTAACCGAGTGTAAGGAAAAATATGTAGTGAATCTGCGTGCTGGAATACTATTCTGAAATCAAAATGAATTAAGTAATGGCACATACTACGATGGTAAAGAAACTCAGGCAAATAAATAAATAAAAGAAGCCAGAAACCAAAGACTACATGCTGTATGAACCAAAAGACAAATGTGTAGTGTGAGTGAGCGTGACTGAATGATCCTCTGGGGTTGGGGTGGCATAGGGAATGGCCGCAAAGACCATGAAGTGCTCTTGGATTCATGGAAATGGACTTACACTAAGCGGTGACTATCATCACATAACACTGCAGTGAAATGTACTACGAAGCATGCAACCAACACATAAAATGTGACTGAGAGCCAGGCGGTGGTGGTGCCTACCCGTAATGCCAGTACTTGGGAGGCTGAGACAGGAGGATCGCAGGCTTGTGGCCAACCTCAGCAATTTAGCGAAACCGTTGGCAACTTAGCAAGACCATGTTTCAAAATAAAAAATAAAAAAGCCGGGCATGGTGGCGCACGCTTGTAATCCCAGTACTTTGGGAGGCGGAGACCGGAGGATCCGGGTTCGCGGCCAGCCTCATATCTCTCTCTCTCTCTCTCTCTCTCTCTCTGTCACTCTCTCTGTCTCTCTCTCTCTCTCTACTTAGGCCCTCTGCAACTTCGTGACACCCGGTTTCAAACTAAAGTATAAAAAATAGGGCTGGGGGTGTAGCGCGGAGGTAGAACGCCCCTGCGTTCAATCCCTGGTACCGCAAAAATAAATAAATAAATAAATAAAAATTAAATTAAATTAAAACAATAAAAAACAGGTCTGGGGGTGTAGCTCAGAGGTAGAGCGTCCCTGGGTTCAATCCTCCCCCCTACACACAATATGATTGTTGAGGCTCAACAGACTGGGTCCTGAGCTGGAAGCTTCAGAGAGGTGCCTAGAGTCCAACAGATACAAGCTGGCATCAGGGGACAGCAGACAGCAGCAGGGCACCCCACCCATAGGGCACAGCCCTCCCAGCTGCCCAGCCCCCCTCCTTGCAGCTTTGCCGGAACCCGCCGGCAGAGCTGAAAGGTTCGAACGGTTCCTGAAACAGGGAGTGAGGATTAAGAAAAATAAAGAGAGAGAGACAAAAGATAATTTTTCGGGAGGGCTCTCAGTTCCATACTGCAGCAGCCTCGACTTTATTCAGCCCAGTCTTTATATATCCTTTTAGAGCACAAGAAATAGATACAAAGTCCCCTCCACCATACAATGTCAACACCCCTCTCTGTTAACCTGATCTCTTCAGACCACCTTCCTCCTCGCCTGCATCTGGGAGTCATGCCCCCTGGGTGGGTGAGGTCACCTGGATTGAAGAACAATCAAGTCTCTCCTCAGATAGCCTTTGGCTATAGAAATGTATAGCACTCTTAACAACAAGTCTTAATCGTCCTGTTTGGCAAAGCTTATACCTCTCAAGGCTGTATTTGCATCTATGAGCCTGAATACAAAGAAATGGCTCCCGACACAGCTTCCCAGGCTCTGCCCAGACAGCTGGCTCTGCCCACTTTCTGCTCTTCCTCTTTTAACCTGGGGTGGGCAGGCATGGCCTCGCTGTCCAGGGTTGTGGAGCCAGTGGCAGCAGGTGACGATCTGCCACAGTGTCTGGGCCTCGCGGCCCATCAGGAGACGTTGACGTTGTGCGGGTTTATGCGCTCGCGGCTGCCACACGCGCTCCCGCCACCAGGGGACCTTGGCTGAGGTAACGCACACTGGAAATCTACATGCCCCCAATTCGAATAAGACCCTTATTTGATACTTTACTTAAAAAGGATCAATTCAAAATGGATTAAAGATTTATACATAAGACCCGAAACCATAAAACTCCTAAAAAACTACGTAGGGGAAAATTCCAGCCAGGCGTGGTGGTGCATGCTTGTAATCCCAGTACTTGGGAGGCTGAGACAGGAGGATTGCTGGTTCGCGGCCAGCCTCAGTTTAGTGAAGCCCTTCACAACTTAGTGAGACCCTGTTTCCAAATAAAAAAAGAGTAAAATAGGTCTGGGGGTATAGCTCGAAGGTAGAATGCCCCTGGGTTCCATCCCCAGCACCACCACCACCAAAAACAAACAAAAAAATTCCATGGCACAGGTCTGAGCAATGTTTTTTTTTTTTTTTTTTTTTGCAGTACTGGGTATTGAACCCAGGGGCATTCTACCTCTGGACTATACCCCCAGACCTATTTTTATTTTTTATTTTGAAACAGGGTCTCACTAAGTTGTGGAGGGCCTCACTACGTAGCTGAGGCTGGCCACGAGCCCAGATCCTCTGGTCTCAGCCTCCCAAGTACTGGGATTACAGGCGTGCACCACCATGCCTAACTTTGAGCAATGATTTTCGGATATGGCGCCCAAATCACAGGCAGCAAAAGCAAACCAAGACTACAACAAGCCAAAGAGCTTCTACACAGCAAAGGGGAAACACCAACAAAATGAAAAGGTAAGCAAGGAAGGAGAAAAAGTACTTGCAAATCATTATCTGATAAGGGAGTAATATCCAAAATGCATAAGGAACACTTGCATTCAATAGCGCAAAGGCAGAAAACTCAATTTGAAAATGGGCAAAAGGGCTGGGCTGTAGCTCAGGGGTAGAGCTAGCATGCCCAAGGCTCTGGGGTCGATCCCTAATACATACCCTGCAACATACACACACAGTAGGGCAAAGGACCTATACAGACATTTCTTTCCCCAAAGAAGACATGCAGGAGGCCGATCTGTATATGAAAAGATGCTTGATATTTTTAATTATCAGAGAAATGCAAATAAAGACCATAATGTGCTATTGCCTCACAACTATTAGGATGGCTAAAATAAAAAAGTTAAAAGAGTTGGGCATGGTGATGCATGCCTGATAGGAGGATCCCAGGTTTGAGGCTAGCCTCAGCAACTTAGTGAGACCCTGTTTCAAACTAAAAAATAAAAAGAGCTGGGAGACGGGCGTGGTGGCGCACGCTTGTAATCCCAGTACTTGGGAGGCTGAGGCAGGAGGATCTGGGTTCACCGCCAGTCTTAGCTACTTAGTGAGGCCCTCCATCTTCTAAACGCCTCGCACATCCCTTCCTCCGACTGCTTTCTCTGTGCCAATTTGGAACAACCCCCTTTAATCGCAGTTCCTCTCCCATCCTTACCGGCAGTCCACAACACACCCACATCAGAGCAACAAGCAGGAGCCCCAAACACGTTTTCAATCCCTGGTGTTCCCCTATATTCCACCGACACCTTTCCTCTCTGCTACGCGCCTTCCCCCAACCACTCCCACATTTGCAATCAAACACGCCTACCACCTTACCCATGGGCTCCGGATGGCGTTTTCTATTGGTGTAATGGCACTCTTTATAAAAATATTAACGACTCCCCTCACAC